>PRKT01000008.1:4087788-4106616 GCA_003671525.1 Saccostrea glomerata
CACTATATAATCAATAGAGCCCCGCCCTAACATCAGAACCCCTGACCCTGGGGCCATGAATTTCACAATTTTGGCAGAGGACTCAATGCTGATTACAATCATTACAACAGTTTGACTCCTTGATGTCCAGGAGTAAAGAAGAAGATTTTTAAAGACTGCACTAATTTAGTGTTTTTTTCCCCACCCCCCAGACCCCAGGGGGGCAGGGACTATGAAATTCACAATTCTTGTTCCCCTTCACCCATAGATGCTACATGCCAAATTTGGTTGAAATTGGTTCAGTGGTTTCAGAGAAGAAGCTGAAAATGTTCAAATGTTAACCCACGACGAACGGCGGACGACGACGGACGAAAAGTGATAGCAATAGGTCACCTGAGTTTACTCAGGTGACCTAAAAAGAAAACTTGTCATGAATATTTAACATAAATGAAAAAATTTCAAAGTTTATAGATACTATTTTTGATTAGTTTTTGATGGGGTAAAGAAGTTTCGGAACAACTTGAAAAAAAATCTTCCTGAATTTTAATTTTTCCATTTTGAGTTGGAAAACTTGAAAGTTGTTCGAGAGAAGCAAACATTTTTTTTTTAAAAAATGACCTTAAAATATATCACAGTCGGTTATTGAGTCTTGTTGGTCGCACCTCTAGGATGACTTGGCTTTAATTGTGACCGACGTTTGTCTTACACAGACAAACAACCAAATAAACAAGGACATTAAGTAAATCAGCAGAAGGGAAAGTCCAGGTAAGGATGAGAGGAAAGAAGGCGCAGCAACACCCTTTACAACCAATAGAAAGACAACGCAGCGAAGAAGCTCCTGAAGTGAAGCTCGGGATCTGTAATATAAAAGTATAATTGGACAACTTATAACATCGCAAGCTTTTATAGATAATTTGTGGCCTAATGATTTTAACAAGGAAGTAAAATAAGCCTCCCTACAACTCATAAACTCAAAATTAAATCATCTTTTGATATGCCATTCTTTTGACTGTTGATTCACATCATCAATATAATCAGGGTTTAAGTATCCAAAACATGGCATAAGTCATGTAGACACCACACAGGGCAAGTCAACTTTTCATTCCTGCTAGAATGCACCAAAAACTTTACATTCACCTTGATTTTAAATGTCAAAAGCCAAAGAAATTAATGTTACTGTTGACTTGCATTCCCATTAATGAGATTTTAAAAGAGAATAGTATAACAATACTCTATGCTACTTTCGCAGACTATCTTTGAGCAAATATTAATAAAATAATCAATAAAGTATCATGATATATAATACAATAATACATTACAAGAAGAAATCATATAAAAATAACAAGACATATATACCTACCTGTTATCATAAAGGGCACCAAATGTTGACAAAGTGAAAATAATGAATACAACACCTGTCAGGGTGAGATACGGAGAAAACTCCTAAAGAATAAAACATAACATATAGGCATTGTCGTTCTTTAAAAAAAAATTCTTTAAATATCAAAATCAGTACATGCAATTTCGTTGATTATTCGTGAAAACGTAATCCATTAAAACGATGTTTTATTCTATTTTCATCTATCATGAAATGTAATTTGAGCAAACAAACAACAGATTTTTACCGTTTTATATGTGGCGAGGACACCATAGAAAACAATCAAAAGTGGCATATGTATCCAGATGTACAGATTTGTCCATAATGGCAACTGTCTGTCAAATTTCTCCTGGGGAGCATGGATCTGTTAAAAAAATAATTCATTTCAAAAACGTCAAACCTAGTATTTTAACATGATGAGGGACATAACTGTTTAACGTGAACTAAAAGCTTCTCATGAGCCCTAAGTCTTTATTTTGGCATTGGATTTCAATATTTTTTATCGTGAATGAAACAGTTTCAAATAATGAAGTGCCAATCAGTGACAAGCATTTTCAATTCGTTAAACATTTAACATCGAAAATTTGATAACAGAATTTTACATCCATCATAAACAAGGAAAGTTAACGATGGAAAAGCTTAAGTCATCTAGTTTGTCACATTTAGTTCAACAGTTACGATAAAAACACTTGCAAAGAAAATAAAACTCCGAAGAAAAAAAAATCATTACGAAGTATATTTTGATGCATGTTTTACCTGATTATTTTAAATTGGAATCATTCCATATTTGTTTAATGAGAATTTCAAAGACATTTCCTTTTCCAGTAACAATGACAAAATCATAAGTGAAATAATAAATAACTTTCTTGTTGTACTCTGCACATTCATATTTTAATCAAATGAAAACTGTGGAATTATTTGGGGAAAAAAACTTAATGCTAAAATGGTCTCTGACATCATTCTCATTTTGATTATTGGTAAATGGACAAATCCTTATAGATGAAGATTTTTGTCGAGAGAATTTTTATCAATACTAGTAGTCAATAGAACTAAACTGCATGTGTCTGGATCACACATACAAATGGAATGGCAATGATATATCATACAAATATTTAAACATATTTTGTTTGCAATTCATATTATACATTTTCTTTACATCAAAGTGGAAATGAATGAAGACAAAATTCCAGACGAAAAGAAACGGTCTCGGGTTTATTTCCGATGATTTTGTTCTTGTTAATCATATTTGTTGCATTGATTTGAATTTGCCAGGACGTAATATAAAATATCAAAAGCAAAAATATTAAATTGGCCATTACTCCTCACGAAAACTGCCCCAGGGATTCGAAAAAGGTTTATTGATAAACCCGAAAGATCATGGTTCGGTTACAATGTATAGCATTTGAACACTCCCAAATTCTCTTGATAGAATGTGGTTTATATCAAGTCAACTATTCCTATCTGAATCAATTTTGTCATAAAGTTACTATGTAAAATTGAGAAATTGCAATGAATAGAAAATACATGGAGGATATTACAAATTGAAATATCTCATCGAAGAAATTACCTTTTATTTATCTATAAAGAAGCATATATTGAGTGTAAAAATAAAGTACAGCAACTTGCATCTGGTATATCTTCAATTAGGCCTGTTCGAGGTTTGCCCGGGGCCCAACCAGGTCCTTTCCAAATTACTGCTACCTTGTTTGCAAAACCCTCTGTTTCTTTGAATACACTCCACATATATTTAAGATGACAGATCTGAATTGAAAAAAATTACTATTTTTACTTCATTCTTCAAAAATTCCAAATAAAGATGAGATGTAAACATGTGTTACAAATAACATTAATGTCGACTGAATGTTTTCAAATCAAAAATTAAAATCAGAAGTATAGACACAGTGATTTCAGACTTGTAATATATCCATAGGTTGAATACTGTGAATAGTTTGATAATACAAAGTCTAAAAGCGTGTATTTTGCAAATAAAACAAATGGAGATAATAAACATTATTCAAGATCAAAAACCCATTAAACAATATGAAATAGGAGCCGAGCAAACACGGACCTCCAAAACATCAGAGGTGGGGTCAGGTGCCATGGAGGAGGGAGCATCCCCTGCCGACAGGTTACATCCGCCGTGCGCCCCTTGTCATGATCGGGAAAATCCGTCAATTCAGAGTATTAATAAAATATTTTAATGGAAATGCTTATTTTACCTTTCATTTATACAAAGCGATATCTACTTATCCACAAAAGACACGGTATTTAAATATACCGAAACACAAAGTGTTTCGGCAACACCCCAATTTTAGAGGAAAAATTATATATGTATATATATGTTATAACCTTGGAAATAATAAAGAGTTAGAACATCTTCAGAATTGTTCTTCTTTTGCGTTTCAGTATTTATAAAGATACAGGTAATCAAAGATTTCAGAGCTCATCTACACAAATTCGATCTGTGATAGACTTTACATTTTAAATTTAAATCGGAAATCTTGAACTTGGTCACTCATGCAGAAAATGCAAGACTAAATTCAGCATCTAAAGCAAGCCTGGAAAAGTTTTGTGTGTGTGCATGAGGGTTGTGTGTGCGTTTTTTCAGTGTATTCTTTTTTTATCAATGGTGTCATCCGTTGCGTTTTTTCGTTTATCATTGTTGGAAATAACCCTTAAATCACAAAATCAAAATGATAACAAACAATTTTACAAAAAAAACAAAACAAACAACTATACATTTCTCGTCAATTGATTTACCCTAATATCTGCAATGAAAGATAAGCCATTTTTCGCAGATTGTTTTTTTCAATTATTTTGCCAAAGTAGATTTAATTGTAGGCAGTGGAAGTTTATCCATCTTCATCGAGAGATATGTCTGTCTGATATATATTGGGGTCCCTACCTGCGCATTAATGGGGTCCCATGACGTAAGAGGGTGGACTAGTCCATATACGACTTCTTCCTGCTCTTTTGCAAATGTTCCTGAATAGAAAGATAATTGTTTTGATTCAAATTATTGAATATTCCAAGACCCCTGCGAGATGCAAATGATATGGGTTGAAGTGTACCTAACAGTAGATATTTTCTGCACACGCAAATTAACTTATGTTTGGCTTTATGACATAATCCATATTTCAGCAAATATATATTCTATTTAAGAGAGTAAAACAGACTGATAAAACGTTTTTGGTCGAGCTATCTCGAGATCAGCTTTGTTGTAAACACTAGAATTATACGATAGGAATCACAATGCCCGGGTTATCCTATTGAAATCTTAACGACTGAGCGTTATGTTTGCGTCAAGAATTTTTAAACCGTTTTCCCTCAATTCTAGGTAATAACACTTTGCTTCTATTCACCCTGAAAATGATAATACCATCGATTTTGGCTTTGTGATCTAGAAATAAAATTGAGCATATAATGGCATTGCTGTTTCAAATTTATTCAGCAATTTTTGTTCTGTTGAAATTCAATGGTACTCAAGAGCTCTAAAGTACATACATGTAGGTTTCACTTGGTTATTCAATAAATTCAAATTTAACCTTAATCAAATACCTTAATGAAAAATATTTGCAATCAATTACAGATCAAATGCACCTCATTTTTACAAACACTACAATAAATAATTTCTAACTGAATTTTGCATCAATATTTCAAATATTATTTAGTCCTACAAGCAGTCCGTTACAACTATCATTACAGTCTATTGTACATTTTTAAATACCATTTTAGAGTATATAATTATGTAGATGTTTGTTTGTTGTTTAATGTATAGGTATATGAACTGATAATATAGTACGTTATTCTATTCTGCGAATACACTTTCTAGTATTAACACTGATCAGAATCTTACCAAATATTCGATCAAATATGATGAGAGTGCCGCCGTAGTTTTTATCGATACAGTATCGATTTCTCCCGTGGTGAACCCTATGATGGCTCGGCGTGTTGAGAACCCACTCTAGCGGCCCAAGCCTGTCCACTGTCTGAAAGTGATTACCATTATATAAGAATTCATAAACTGTCAGTATCAAGAGAGATCCAATCTTTTCTGTAGCTTTAAACATTGACCACTCTAAATATAAGAGATTTCAATAAGTAACACAAAAATAAATTGTGATATTACGAAATGTACAAAATGATAATTATAATTAAAGCTATATATAATAATAAAGTTTGGTAAATTGATTTCTGATCGAAGCTTTAATTGATGTGGAAAATTGATTGATGAATTGGTTAATTTTTTTTATGTGATCGATTTTAAATTGCATGACACATTACATTTTAAGCATGTTTTAAGAAAGTTTCACTAAAATTGATAATGTTTTGATATTGCGTTTATTGTTTTCAATGGTTTTATTTACCAATTATTAATTATTAAATCTATCCATGATTATTGTTACCTATTAATAACGTTGTCAATAATCATAATCATCAATTATCATTGTTATCAATGTTAATTAGTTTGATCAATGGTTTCTATGACGGAATATTGTATTACTCTTATTGTCAATAATTATATTTATCAATGAATAATGTGATCAATAATTAAATTCCTAAAATCTTCCTATTATGAATGTTTATTGTTATAAATTATAGTATTCATTGATGGTTATTTCTATCAATATCTATATGCAAAAAAGGTCTTTATTATCAATAGAAAATTTCCTTAATTAAATACATGTATAATATTATTGTTACCAGTGGTAATTATTTTCAATGTTGATAATTATCAATGACTATTGTGTAATCCCTGTTAATGCCAATTGTTTTAAATGGATATATTTATCACTGATAAAAGTTTTCAATTGTAATTGTCATCAAAGAATAATGATATTAACATTTCGTATTTGATTATATAATTTATCACTGGTCATTGTTATCAACGATAATTGTAATCAATAATTTGTAAGAACAATTATTTTTTTTCAATTATGATATTTATCCATGATTATTGGTATGAGGGATTATTGTAATCAGTTATGACAATAATCAATAGTCATTTTATTAATGATTATTGATATCGATATTTATTTCTTATAATAATTTTGATTGTTTTGATGTCAATTAATGTCTGGTTTACAATTGTTTTGATTTCTTTTTGTTTGTTTGTTGTTTTGTGTACCCTTTTCACTCATATGGAGACGCCACCACTTGCCCGAAGGGTCAGACTCCACGCCCAAAAGTAGGATTTGAACCCACAATGTAAGGATCAACTCTTTACTCCGCGACTCTACAGCCGACGCTCTACCATTGCAACACATAGGCGACCAATCGTTTAGTAAAAGGATTTATTAAAAGACATTTAGGAAAAATTTAATTTATTAATTTTTCATTGTATATATAAAGAATTGGAAACTGAACAATACTTTATATCAAGCCCCCAACAATATCAATTTTTCGTCAGTCAAAAGTGGTTAAAGATTAACCAATGATGATTGACTCTAGCTCCTATAAAAGATGATTGTGTGAAATTAACCATAACTTAAAGTCCGCAGAGTCATCGTGGTCTTATGCATGCAGGCATTCTAGATGATGATGTTCATATTTTGTTCCAAAATATTAAAAAAGCAAAGAATAGGATAATTTAGTTCTGAAAGAGCCACTTTTGAAAATGAAATTATCGTCGATAGCCTGTTCTTGGAAAGAAAAATAAGAAAACTTAAAAAAAAATTCGTTACCTCTGTGTGTATCCAGAACTGGTACAGCAAGTTAAACTGGGAGTGAACCAGGAATACAGAAGGTGGCATGACCAAGGCTAAGGGAAGGTAGAACATCTGAAATCATAACTATACGTCAATCTATAGAAAGATATCAAAAGGTGACATGGCTTAGTCTAAGGGAAGGTAGAGCACCTGTATTCATAACCATGCTTCAATCTTAAGGGTGACATGACCAAGGCTAAGGGAAGGTAGAACATCTGTAATCATATCTATACGTCAACTATAGCAAAATATCAGAGGGTGGCATGACCAAGTCTAAGGAAAGGTAGAACATCTGTAATCATAACAATACGTCAATCTTAAGATTGAAATGACCAAGGCAAAGGGAACGTAGAACATTCGTTCGTAATCATAACTATACGTCAATCTAAAAGGTGACATAACCAAGGCTAAGGGAAGGTAGAACACCTGTAATCATAACTATACGTCAATCTATAACAAAATATCAGAGGGTTGCAAAACGAAGGCTAAGGGAAGGTAGAACATCTATCATCATAACTATACTTCAATCTAAGATTGACTTGACCAAGGCTAAGGGAAGGTAGAACATTCGTTCTTTATCATAACTATACGTCAATCTAAAAGGTGACATAACCAGGGCTAAGGGAAGGTAGAACATCTGTAATCATAACTATACTTCAATCTAAAGCAAGATGTCAGAGAGTGACATGACCAAGGCTAAGGGAAACTAGGACATCTGTAATTATAACTATACGTCATTATATCGCAAGATATAAGAAGGTGGAATGACCAACGCTAAGGGAAGATAGAATATCTGTAATCATAACTATATGTCAATCTAAAGCAAGGTATCAGAAGGCGGCATGACCAAGGCTTAGGGAAGGTAGATCATCTGTCATCATAACAACACGTCAATCAATAGCAAGATATCAGAGGGTGGCATGACCAGGGCTAAGGGAAGGCAGAACATCTGTAATCATAACAATACTTCAATCTTAAGGGTAACATGACCAAGGCTAAGGGAAGGTAGAACATCTGTATTTATAACTATACGTCGCAAGATATCAGAAGTTGGCATGACCAAGGCTAAGGGAAGTTAGAACATCTGTTATCATAACTTTACATCAATTTATAGTCTTATAATAATCTTAATCGACGCATACTTCAGTTTTTGGCACCTTCAGAATATTAAACATCTGTAATCAGTATCAGTACCAACCATTTGTCATTCTATACCATTGTAACAATCACAAACATTTGTACATGTACATCACTCATAATGATTTCAAAACAAGATCAACCATTTAAAATAAAGAACTTTGGCTAATATTTTTAAAAAGCTTCAATTTAACTCAATTCTATAAAACAAATTTCTATATTTTATGCAGGATATTACAAATAGCGGTATGAAATATGTACTGTGGAATATGAGCAAAATCTAAAAGCTTATTATGTTTCTACAGGTCTGTGCAGGTGCATATTTCGCATACTTACAATGAATTTTTAGAGAATTTTGATTCTCATACATAAATTCTACCTGAGCCTTACAAGAAAGCCTTACCCACGATATGTAGCGGAGTATACAGGACTGACGGAGAGCGGTGGTGAAGTTATAGTCCTCGGAGCTGTGGTGGGTTTGGTGGGCAGCCCATATTATATTCACTTCTGTAAAGAATGGGCAGTGTAGTACAAGCTATGCGTGTTGATGCGTGCTGAGATGTCATGTGAATGAATTCTAGCTAAAGATAACGATCTTAAACTTTTATATATTTTTTAAATAATTATAATGTTTCTTAGCATTTATTGCAATCTATCTCAATCTATCTCAATCTAATTATTCATAAGTACATCCCTGTACACTTTAAAGTTAGATATTTCTCGCATTTAAATTCATAAAGAAATTAATTAAAGCTTGTTCAATGTGGATATTTTTACTCATATTGAGAATTCAATACTTATAATTAACTACATGTATGCCAACGGTGAATTGGCGATACCCATTTCACTGGCTAAAGATAATGCAGAATGGCATTTAATTGTGCTTTGATGAATGACTTCTCCGATTTTTCTATGAAATTAACACCTTAATTAAGTGAAAATTTTCATGTGAAATACTGAGTCTTTTTGATTTCAATTAAGCCCCCAATATGGGATATGTTAGTATAATAAAATTTAAACAATCAATTAAATCAATATGTGAAGCTATGGACTATAAAAAGTTCAATTTTATGGCCAGTAGTGACTGTTGTTAAAACCATGTAATTTTTACGTTGTAGGAAATTCGGGTATTCTGTACCAGAAAACATTTTTCAAGCTATCAAACATGAGTTACCGTTCATACACTGTTCATTGCATTACTAGTAACCCCTCTGGTAGACGCATCAATATCTTAACTTTGCACTCGGGGTACTCTGCAAAATATTTTCTTTAAAACTCTGAAATATTTTTTTTAATTTAAAGTCAGGGTTATGAGCTCGAGTAAATTAATTTAGAGTTTGGGAAGGTCTAAGTCACAGATAATATGCATTTTGGATATGAAAATATTATTTTTTTCTCATACAGCATTTTTTTAATTCTATCATCGTTATAATGACTTGGTTAAATGTTACAAATAGAACGTATCACTGGGTGGTATTTCAACTGACTTGTTTCATGCCAATTGTTAGGCCCA
Source organism: Saccostrea glomerata (assembly GCA_003671525.1). Taxonomy (NCBI): domain Eukaryota; kingdom Metazoa; phylum Mollusca; class Bivalvia; order Ostreida; family Ostreidae; genus Saccostrea; species Saccostrea glomerata. The sequence continues at coordinate 4,097,504 of PRKT01000008.1, forward strand.
AGTTTTTGTCCCCCGCTTGAAAAGTGCGGGATTATTAATTTGGGTTTCCGTCCGTCCGTCTGTCCGTCCGTCCGTCTTTCTGTCTGTCTGTAACGCTTTCGTTTCCACACGATATCTCGAGAACCCTTTGAGCTTTTGCAATGACATTTAGCATAGCAACTCCCTATGGACTAAAGAGGAACCCTATTGATTTTGAGGTCAAAAGGTCAAAGGTCAAGGTCATAAATAAGCAAATTCTGTCTGCCAAACACTTTCGTTTCCACACGATATCTCTAGAACCATTTGAGCTATTGCTATTAAAATTTTACATAACAATTCCCTGTGGCCTAATGAAGACCCCTATTGATTTTGAGGTCAAAAGGTCAAAGTTCAAGGTCGTAAATTTATACATTCTGTCTGTGTGTAACACTATCATTTCCGGGCGATATTTCAAGAAGATTTTGAGCTTATGCAATGTAATTTTATACCAAAACTCCCTAGGACCTTTCTCACCCCTCTCAAAGTGCCCCGCCCCGTTTGTTTTATTAGTATTTATGGTATTACATGTCGCTATTTTTAGCACAGGGGCATGTTTTGCGTATAAAACAGGTTCTCGGCGGACTTTATATTCTTATTACGTCTATTAGAACTGATTGATAAAGGCTAAATAAATCAAACTACATGGATTGTGTAAAAATTTGACAATACCGAACATGAATATATACATGTATGTGACTTCGCTTCTGCATATACTTGACTCCATGTAAAGCGATTCCGTGGTCTAGAGGTATGTTTCTCGCTTCCCATGTGAGAGGTTCTGAGGTCAAGTCCCGGACGGACCACTCTTTTTTTTTTAGAAATACTTTTTTTTACTAAATAATTGTATTCAGCACGCGAAATGAAAAATTTGCGAGGTCTGGCTTGTACAAACTCATAAAATCATCATTACAGTGTGATAAATATTCCATAAAAAAGAATCTTCTATACACATAATAAAGAATAAGCAATTAAATCTTTATATCCATAATGGTCTATTTTATTTACTTCAGTATACATGCATGTAACGTTATACATTTAATAATTCTACAAATTCTGTGAGGGGGATCCGACTCCCCCCCCCCCCCCCCCCCCCCCCCCCCCCTCCCCGAACTGCGCATGTTTTACATTTTCATTAAGCGGGGGACACAAATTCTCTGAATTAGCTTGTTATATCAAATTTGACTAAGAAATATTCCGTTAACTTAAAACACAGGGTTCATTGCGGTGTGACCGGTTCACAGGGGATGCTTCCTCCTCCTAGCACCTGATCCCACCTCCAGAATGTCCAGGGCATCAGGTTTAAACCATGTTCACGTATTCGTATTTTCGTAGTGTTCATGAAATCGCGCGAAAGTGGATACAAAAAACAAACTAATTGGCGACAGAATCAATTTTTTTTTTAAGAAAAGCTACTAATAAAGCAACTACAAGATTTTTTATGCATGTCATTGCTATTTATTAAAAATATAAAATACCTGTTGCTTTCAGTTGATGCTTATAGGGATCTACATTTCTACATTGGATAAAGAGTTTGGGGAAGCGTTGTAAGGCTTATTCTTTTTATCTTAATGTTATCTTATTAACAATAAATTTGTAATTATCATTTAAAGGCCTTTCTCAAGACCTATAAAGCAGAAACATGTTTCCTATCAAGAAGACATTACGCTGACATAAACCAGCATTCTGGATGCTTTTGCGTAACAAAAATGTACAGTTATCAAACTGAAATCCCAAAAACGATATTCGTTGGATTGAGTATTAAATGTTCTTCAATTTCTTAGACTTTGATTGCATTGCCTGACTTAACAGAAAATTGGCTTTATAAAAGCAAAGATAAAGCGTAAAAGATTTTTTCAAAGTTTTCAAAGTAATATTATTTAATTAAAACCTCTAGTAAAAAGGCTGAGATTTTAAAGAATCACCCAAATATCAGTCTGTGGGGTTATTTCCTCTGTAATTTTGTTTATGCCTTTTTTGAAGCCCATCACACTTCATATATATATCTACAGGACTATGAATCAATTGCCACATCTTAAAGTTTAGAGTCAATGTAGCCATTGTGGTTCAACAAGTTTACACTAAGAGAAATTTGACATTTACCTAGCAAAGAACCAAAATGATTTCCTGACCTGTGTGTTTATTTTATACGCCTATAGAATACAATAAAGTGACAGAATGGTATCTCATGATAATATACACAAGGTGGTCAGTTATACAAAGGTATTGCGATCTACTTACAGAAGCAATCCTTGCTTAAAAAATCTATAATTATTATAATAATTATTAAAAAAAATTTAAAAATTCTGTCTTAATTTATTTCTTACATATTTTTTTTTAATTTTTCATTTTGTTTCATAAAAGAAGATATCCCTTCTGTTGTATTTTTTGTGCATATTTAAATTTGTAAATAGCAAATATAATAATTGTAATAAACACACGCTATTTCAAATCTATCATGATTCATTAAATATACTTCTTTTTTAATCGAAAAAGAAAGGAAAGTCATCTGAGGAGGAAAGTCTCAGTATGATATTGATGGAATCTAATGCAGTGCTGTGATATTTCAGGTTAAGACGGCAACGTTCATAATAGCTCAGGAGCGCTAACTCTTTCTAGCAAGGACGATAACTCTTACCCATCCAACATATCTGTGAAGTGTCGACTGTCTGAGTGCAGTCACAAGGTTATAGTCCTCTGAACTATGGTGGACCTGATGCCCCGCCCACATTATATTGACTTCTACATAAAATATGTACAGAAAAAGGTTTTTATTTATCTTACAAGAACTATAATACCTTAAAAATCATAAATTACTTGTTGTAATTGCACATTAGACAACTTGCCTAGAATTCATTCACATTTAACATTCTCAAGACATATATTGTTTGGTTTTTTTTATTCAATATTAATGGAACACATTTTACATACGTTGTCGTGTGTTATTAGCAGACCTGTTTTTTCACAGGTAAAAGAATATATTCAAAAATATTTAAATAAAAAAAGACAAATCTTATTGTGGTCCACAATTCGACCATTAAATATACGTGTATCTACGACGTTTTATAAGCAGAAGTATCCAATTTTCTACCTACATTGACCGATATATCTACACAAATTATAAGACAATGCAGAATCTTGCTCATTTGTTTCATATACCCATAATCTTAATGGCAAGCTAGCAACTACCTAGCAATAAACCTTAAAAATAAAGTTTTCTATCGTCATTTTTCCTTATATATGTAACAATGTCTCATTTTCACTTTCATGATAAGTTGATATCTCCGATTTGATTCAATAAGCATGACATAAAACGAAGCAAGCTATTGAAAAATAACTTTATGATAAAAGGACAAACAATGTCTTTTAAAGCCAACATTTTTCTAAATATTTTAAGTGACCTTGTTATAAGAAAAACATACTATCGCTAAAACAAATGTTGACTGAAGTATTTCATATAAATATTAATATATATATATATATATATATATATATATATATATATATATATATATATATATATATATATATATATATATATATATATATATATATATATATATATATATATATATATATTTCTCACTCAACTGTATTCAAATTCCTCCGTTCATCCAAGTCTGATCGGCTCAAGAGGGATGCTTATTCGTCCATGACACCTTGTCCCGCCACTGATGTTTTATAGGTCCGTGTTAGTTTTGCTTTGCATTATTGATAATATTACAGATTTTTGAGCTTGATTAGCGTTTGTTATCTTCATGTTTCGTGGTAATTAAACAACAAGCTATAGCTTACTGGTGTTTTTCGAACCATATGATTATCATGAAATATAGAGTTAACAAACAGCATAAAAGCTAAAATGTCTATGGTAGCAATACAGATCAAGAACGGAAAAAACGGTCCTCTAAAAACATCACAGGTGGGATCAGATGCCTTGGAGATATGTAATTATCATGATAAGCATTATTATGATAGATAGAAATATACTTCTCTATAAATGTTGAACGCAAAACATTGATTAAATGATGCAACAAACTACTTTACTCTTAATCAGAACTAAGTGGACTTAATGCAAAATCATGGATAGAAAGGATACTTGCTTATTACTGAGTCATTATGAAATTAGCGGTGGAGAGTAGTGAAATTAAATATACAACCTATGTTCTCCAGTGCAATTTTATAAGTTCACTGAAGCTAGTTTTTCGCACACATCTATAACAATATGTAGACCATATCACATCCATATTTAAGTAACACAAACACAAAGTTTGGTGGATGAATTTGTTATCTATTATACATGTATAAATGACGAATTCATCCATCAAATACATCAGATAAAAGGGGAGATTACTCTTGAAAAAAACCCATACATTTTATTTCTATTTGTTTACCAGCTACACCAAAAGAGTCAAAAGTACCTGTAGAATATCCTAAGAATTCAAGAAATAAAATAGCATTTTGTTTAAAATTCATAAAGTTATTCTCATAACTACTATACTTTAGTGGAGTGACGTAAAATGATTATTTACCATGACCGCATCGATGTACCCAGTAGTATCCAAAGTCCACCCCAAGGAAACCTAATAACCAGGTCCAGGGACTGTCCCACGGGAGGTCAATAAGGTTAAAGTGTTCATAGACCCAGATATAGGTCACCAACTCCACCGAACGAAACAGCAGCCTGAAAAATGTCCTTATAAACTTAGTATCGAGGGAATATGACTTACTTCTGTGGACTATAAAATACGAGGGTTGATCCAAAAGTAATGTCACTGTGTCAATATATCTTTAATATTTGGCGTAATATTATCAAATGTAATGTATCAAAAGATGCACCAAAATAAATCTAATCAAAATTGAAATTTCGTTTAATAATGTTTCATTGAATTAATTTTATAGACGTTTGAAATATTAAACATAAGGGGTGTCGCCGCATCACAACTAAACGTCACGTTTTAAAGCGTATATTGTTAGAATGAAAAAAGACAAACGCATTAAAAAAGCATCTTAAAACGGTCTAATCACCCAATATTTCAAAAGACAAAAATTTAAGACATTCTTAGTCCTAAGTTGAAAATAAAATGACGTCTTTGCTTTTTGATTTAATTAAACAAAGGAATTGTCGAAATGGAAGAAAACTGCTGAAACGAGTTGTAATGCATTTTTACTTCAAAATGTGGAAATTGGCAGGAGAGACAGTTACGATGATTAATCAGACACGCAGAGGAAAAAATGTAAATAAATACTTGTTTATAGATATGTTCAGCGATTTTTGGCAGGTCATGGGTCATTGAATGATCAGCAGAGGACAGGAAGACCGAAATGGGAAGTCAGGCGGAAACGTGTCGCGGTTAGAGCGATATGAGAAACTTTTGGTATAATTGTTCCAAGAATTTTGACAGAGGACTAAATTATTAATAGAGTGAGTGTAAAATGGGTGCCAACAATTCTTAAAAATAGTGAAATATGTGAATGTGTTCGTGAATCTCAAATATTTTTTAATGAAACGAAGGGGGAGCGTTAAAGTGTATGACGAAGCGTATATATGTCATATGACGTTATTTAGGTGCGGCGACTACCTTAATTGCACTTGGTATATAATTCGATATTTTCAAAAGTATAAATCATTTTAATTTGAAATTTCCACGACTGATTTGCAATAAATATAGCTTCGATCATGTATAATTCTGTTGATTTACGTCGGCTAGTAGCTGTGACATTACTTTTGGATCAACCCTCGTATCTTACAAGTATTTGGTAAGGTTGCGTGTGCATATACATGTAAATACTTTTTCTTACTACTTTGCTCCATTGATACAATGTATGTAAATTTTAAATTAAAATACTTGTGCCTAATTCAAGGGACACAGACTCAGTTTCAGCTGAAAATTTATTTTTCCGTTTTTTTATGCAAATAATTATTCTTAATGATTATCAAAAGTTTGAATTTCAGTTGTCGAGATACAAGACAGATTTAGAGCTCCAAATCTTTGTTATGTAAACAAGACCCGTGTCATGTTTTTGTTTACATTGATTAAATATACTAATATATGTTCGTTCAAAGCATTGTTTTAGATAGAGAACTTTACCATTAGACAGTTTCTAGTGATTTAATGAATCTTATTTTGCTATAAATATGATATTTTCTATATGAAAACAAAAACAAGACACGAGCCTTGTTTACATTATGAAGAATTTTAAGTTCTGTATCTTCTATGTAAATCAGCAAATAGATGTTAAAAATTTTGTTCATCATTTGATTTACCTTAATTAGGAATTGTAAACATTAAAATATAAAAAAAAGCAAATCAGTTGAAACTGTGTCCATGCCCCTTTAATACTTACCCGTGCAATAGAGACAACAGCCCATTTGCCAAAGAACCAAAGCTGTCATTAAATCGCGGCAGGCGTTTCCCTCTCAAGTACAAAATAGGAACTTCCAGAATTATCAAACAAATGAAAAATGGTATTGCCTGGAAAATATTAATTTCAAATTTATTCGCAATAACATGAAGTTTGTACATGTATCTACATGATATGTTTAACAACATTAGAGTAATTGAGAAGTGTCCAGTAAATATCGAAATAAACAAAAGTATACAGTATGTTTGTTTGTAAATAAAGACGTTCCATCTTGGAAACATTGCTGTCGGACTTCCACATTTGGGAAGTAACCCTGTTTGCCAACGAGTTCTAAACATTATTAAACAAGCTAGTGGGTATATCATTCTAGTCGTTATATCCCCTTTCTATCATCAAATATTCTCATGAATGCACCGCTTAGATCCCTCAGCTTATTGCTTAAATGAACACAACATGTTATTTCAGGCACCGTGTGGGCCCCTTAACTTCTAACATTTGATTGATATTTAAAATACTTATTTTAAAAGATGGAATTGAAATATCGAAACAGATTTGAAGAATTCATTTTCTTTACTAATTTGTTCCAATCATTGAATTCATTGTAGAAATAATCTATTCGTAAAATATTCTGAAATACTTCATCGATCTTGAATAAGAGAATGGTACTGATGACGAGATTGATTCAATCAACATGTGAAACCCACTGATTCTATCTGTATCTTATGTACAGTCTGTCATCCCTTACACACATTTAAGGGTGTACCTAGGGATAAGCCACCTAAATCCGCAGCATCCGTTTATTCTCCGCTGTGTAGTAATAAAGAAGAATCTCCTAACATGCCTAAAGCCCCATCAATGCAAGAAAGACTACAAAGCATACACTGTGAAGCGGAATAGATTAAGAATGTGTACGATATTCTTAAAAAGAACCCTCCATTTTATTTTTAATATCAACTAAAAGATTGCAGAGGTCTCCCATCGCTGCCTACAAGAGCCCAAGGCTCATTAAAGGATATCATAGGAACGACCAGATTGAACTATCCATTACCTATATAATGGGAGTTTTAAAAGTTGTTCTGAAAAAAAAAACGTCTAACTGAGGATCTCCTATTTCTGTCTTATAGTCTGGTCCTATTTTTTTTTTTTAAAAAGGCTAGAAATAACTTCTAACGGCAAATGATTATTATTTGGTCAAGCATAGTTTTTTAACCTATTTCGAGTATGCTGAATCCGAAAAAATGCTGGCCTTCCTGAAAATGGCGTTAAAGAGGTAAAAATGGCGATTCAAAATGGCGGACATCCAATTTTTCTAATTTTCTCTTAATATCGTTCAAAAAGGAGAAATGATGTGTGAATATCTAACTGAGTGTAATAAAACTTTGAAAATTATAATATGATGCTAACATTATTAGTTAAACTCAGAAAATTTAGCTTAATTCGAATTTTCTCAGATTTTTTTGTCTATTGATTCTTTATTCTACTGTGTTCATGGTTTTACATTTGCAAATATCCATACACTGCAAATTTGTACTTTTCCCTCTACATCTCACTATTCTAGAATTAAATGATAGTGCAGCTGTAAGTTAAAAGTCAAAATGGCGATTCAAAATGGCGGATATTCATCTTTTTCTTCAAATATCGTTTACATAGGAGAAAGGATTTGTGAATATTTTACTGAGCGTAGTCAAATTATGTAAAATGACAATTAACGCTAATTTGATCACTTCAACTCGGAAAATTTAGTCGTTAAATTTGAAATGTTGAAATGTGTTAATGGCAATTCAAATGACGTCTTATACACTCGAATTTCGAAAAATACCCAAACTGCTTGATTCTGGTTCGTTTTGCCGAAAATAAATTTCAGATTTTTTTATTCATGAAATAATGTTCAAACTAGAGGTACTGTGAGCAATGAGCAAACTAAATTATACCCCCGCCTCCCATATGAATATAATGGCAGTGTTCATGTTTTGCTCTGGAAATTCAAAAAATATATGTCAGATCAAAGAGTAAAATAAGAGGTGCACAATGGCAATATGTAATTTGTGAAAGTTTCATTAAATTTCCTTCAGTTGTATGAGAGGAGTTGCGGATAAGAGATGGGTACCCCGAAGCGTAACAGACGGACGGACGGAAATACCGATTACTATATACCCTACCACTTTTCAAGCGGGGGGTATAATAAGCAATGAAAGTTGGAGGATATTTTTGTTAATGACTTAGGATTTTTATAACACGGATTTTTGTTTAATAACTTCTATTGTTAAGATGAATTTTTGACGACAATTCCGAATACATTTTACCTTTTACCTGTCTCACCATGCTTCTTCATATAAAAAGTTAATAATATCATACAATAATTGCTGTTTAGGGGACAATTTGAAAATTAAGCTACCCCAAGAGTAGTATCCCCCGAGAATTAAGGCGAGTGAACATTAAGTTGTTAGAAATTCTTGATCCATATTTAGTCCAGTGTAGAAAAAAACTAGAGGTTCTGTGAGCAATGAGCTCACTAAATGATACCCCCGCCTCCCATATGAATAAAATGGCAGTGTCCATGTTTTGCTCTGGAAAATCCAAAATATATGTCAGATCAAAGAGTAAAATAGGAGGTGCACAATGGCAATATGTAATAAAGATTATGTGAAAGTTTCATTAAATTTCCTTCAGTGGTATGAAAGGAGTTGCGGATAACAGATGGGTACCCCAAAGCGTAACAGACGGACGGACGGACG
>PRKT01000008.1:4121470-4148858 GCA_003671525.1 Saccostrea glomerata
TATATATATATATATATATATATATATATATATATATATATATATATATATATATATATATATATATATATATATATACACTGGTATCTATGTATATAGTATTAAATTATTGATCAAAGGCTTAATCCGTTTTAAAACATTCCTCCACAGATATATTGTTTCTGAAATTATCTATCAAGTGTAAAACAAGAGTATGGTAGCCGTAACTTCCGAAAGCTGCTCTAATACCAGGCGCGGATGTAGAAATTTTCAAAGGAGGGTGATAGTTGAGGCAAAAGATGCTGAATTTAAATTATGAATACACGTTTCATTGATACTTTTGAATAAATTCCAAAGAACTCTTGGAGATAGCTTAAATTTAGAGGCAAAAAATTACCTGTAAGTATAACTAATTGAACTTAGTGTATATTCCTACCTTCCCAAGTGAATGAAAAGCCAGGGTACACGACGTTTGTGTTCGTAACAAAATGGAGGTACATTGTGTTGAACTTAGATACGATGTCCACTACATTGGAGTTCCCACAGAATTCTCCTAGAGACCTGCCGTCTGCTTGTTGTATCTACAATGTAAAGAAACAGGACGGCTAGTTTGTATACTCAGTATTATAATTGTTTGGAAGCTCTACAGCTATCAGCCGTCTATATGTTAAACTCGATTAGAGTGTGAATTAAAAAAAGTGATTTTGCCAAAACCTACATACACACCTCTAAATAATCCAGACACTTTCCGTTGTAGGCTGGCTCTAAATCAAACTCTGAGAAGGTGAATATGATCCCGAAGTCTCCGGGGACGGAAATAGAGATCATGGCCCGGAGGTTGTTGGGGTATTGTAAAGATGCTGGGCCCTGATAGCGGGGGGAAGCAAACGACCCCGAAGAGGCGTTCAGCTTGGCGTCTGCGGGATCTACATAAAATAATGACTTATAAAGCCTCGATTCAAATGAAAAAGGAGAATGCTTCAAAATACTACAAAGAAAAATGGCGTTTGCTGTAAACCAATAGAAATGATTTTAAGGTTCATTGATACTCTAATGGGAGAGATAACTTTTACTGGAGTGACTTTACATTATATTGTTAAAAATAAATTTTATATTGTTATATATTGCCCAAAAAGGTTTACTGAAATTTTTAATGTGTTAAATTAAATTCTTCTTTAATATAATCAATTTTAATAAAGCAACATTTTTCTTCAGTGTTTTAACTACTTTTAAAACTAGTAATATTTTTGGCTTACCAAAAACAAAGTATTCCGCTGAGACTACAAGATCTCGCAGATTTCCACCATTTATAAACCTGATGAACATAAAGTTCTGTGTTGCTGCCACAGAAAAAGCAGAGTTTTGGCAATATCGCCTAATAAGTTCCGAATTTTCATTAGGTCCATCACGAATCTGTGCATAAATAAAAATTTGACCTTTGTATCCCCTGTAAGAATTCCAGACACATATTGAACAATTCAGCTTGGCAAGAAAAAAATCGTTAAAGCGTTTCTAACTGTTCACAACTTTAAATCGTTAAAGCGTTTCTAACTGTTCACAACTTTAACTGTTGTGTATACAACTTGGTCAATTTAAAAGCGTGTACCTAAATGATATAGGTTCGAACTGTAAATAGTGAACTTTTGTAAATTTAAGGCTTTATTTTATTAATACATGTAGTAATATTCCATTTCATACCTCTATAAAGTCTGAAGAGCAGTTGATGATCAGAGTTTTAAATCTGATGATAGCAAGTTTGCCTTCTGTAACATTGATTCTGACGATACAAGTGTCCGGGGAGTTCCGATTCTGAGATGTAGTGATCGCAAAAGCCCCGACGTCTCCCGAAAAGTTACGTCCACAACTTCCATACACTGGAAAGTATTTATATTGAAAATAATTTAAGCTGATTTCAGAATATCAATCTTTTATTTTCTTTATGGATTTTCATTATTAATTTGGCAACACAGTAGCGAAGAATTTTCGCATTTATTATTGATTTTTAATTTTGAAACTATATATATTTTTTCAATCTTTAAATAATATTATTTTTTTTTTAAATTCAGAACGTAAAAAGTAAATTACCTGATATAATGAATGATCCAAGACTTATCCAAAAGATAGACGTTTGATAGTTAAATCGAGTGAAATATGATCCATGCATTTTACCATAAACTGTATTTTTCAAACTGTGAATAGCATTGTCTACCCAAAGCATTTGTCAGCAAAAACAGCCCACGGGCTGAGATGAGTATCAGAAACAAATGACCTGAATATATAACGAGAGTGGACCAGAAAACAGATTAATAAACTGATTAAAATAGAGACCAGATGGCCTGGCATGTCCAAGATAGGCTAGTAGTCGGTCAGTCAAAAACAAAGTTTATCCCAAATATTTCATTTTCCCCATTTATATACATGTATAGTTCTTTGTATACAAAATGTGTCATGTACTGCTGTAATTTAAATGGAAATGAATACAAGAATGATTTGGGGGTTGAAACAAGGTGCAGCCTATTAGTTCATCAGTAGTTTAGTCATGAGATGATATCTTACTCCAGGCTGGATTTTAACTGATGAATGAAAACCATGAAAACTATAACTTTGATCAAACGCCGAAACAATTTTAAATATTAAAGTTCAATTTACATAATAAAAACAAATATATACATTATATATTTAAAGTTCAATTTATTTAAGCCCTTAATTTTATAAGCAACAAACCACTAAAGATATATATTAATTAGACGTCTATGATATTTTGAAAAATATTTTAAAACTATTTAGCCTGTTGACAAATACAACAGCGTTTTTATTTATTGATTTCTTTTTTTATTTATTGATTTATTATCTATTTATTTTTGTATTTTAAATAAAAGAATGTCCAAGTCCTCTCAATTGATTTCTTTTTTATAAAATCTCTATTAAATGTTATTTTTAAAAAAAGATAACTTCAATGCAAGAATCCTCAGCATGTATATTGAATATTATTGTTCATAACTGTGTATTTACTCATTATAAAGATTCATATCTATAATATTAATTTGTTTTACTTTTTATTATGAATATTTTTTAATATATATAAAAGTGTGATAATTACGAGTGTAGATAAATTAGTATTACTGTTACAAGTTCTACTGCATGTTTAGATGTTTCTGTACTAGTACTACCGCTCTCCCTAAGGGAATGATGTTATCAACTGACGAATTCCACGGCAATGTTAAACAAGTATTCATTATGAACAGAATGTTCAAGCCTCTATAAATATTGTGCCATTTTGTACAACTATTAAGAAATGTTTTATAAACTTCATTGAGAAAAAAGGAAAAATGCATTAGAGGGTGTAGAATTTTCTTTCCCTGTTTTATTTTCCTATTTCTAAATATAAAATTCAGAGAGAGAGAGAGAGAGAGAGAGAGAGAGAGAGAGAATTTTTTATCCTCACTGTACTTGTTTTATTGTCGGTAAATTCTCTGATCCGGAGGTCGACACACTTTACCGCCGATTTCGTCGTGGCACCAGACTTGTGTTCTAATTTTTTTCGCCAATTAAACATCACTTGTGAAAGGTGGTGTCAGGATTTAGTGGTCTGAACAGGAAAAAATATTGTTATATGTTATTTATATACACCCAACGTTGTATACTACTTCTTTTAAAGCGAAGGTCCGTATGAGTTTTTTTGAGAAAAAAATATAGGACATTTAAAATTTCATTGATTATTTATAAAATGTCGATGGGTGTCATCGACTTAAATTGATATTGAATACGTTTTATAAACTTCATAAATTCTATTCATTTCTCAGTTTCTCTTGATAATGTCAAATACAAGCACTTAAATTTAACAAAATATTTTTGATACAAATATATTGTTTTACTATATTTTTGAACTTCATAAGAAAATAACCTTTTATTCCAATTTTTTCATTATTTTAAAAAGTTATATTACAACGACATTTATACTGTGTAAAATAGATACAAAAATAAAATTGAAAGGAGCCTCCTTCACTTTCTTCAGAGGACAGAACCAATGCCTGTTTAAAATATTCATTGAAGGCCTGATCCCACCTCCTCCCTCATAAATATATGGTTACAGTATAGTGAAATCAAGCCATACAAAATCTAACACTATAACCGGTATAAGAAGTTTTGAATCCAATCCCCACTTCAATTCACCCAACGATTCACAAGAAGAAAAGGTTAGATTTTTTTTTATGAATTTGGGCCCAAACCCCAATCTTTTCTTAAAGGTGTTTCAAGCATGTTCTCTGGTTGTCCCTGCATTTCACTTCCGCGATACAAAAACTATTACTCTTATAACGTTATCTTGTCACACGGGTTTGCGGAAATGTCGAATATGGTCTAACTTTATTTTTTGCCTAATGACATTACCGATAGTACATCAATTAACGCTGATAAAACTGAACAACACCTTTAAAATCACAGCTCCTTAAATCTTTGTCTGATTCTCCAGCCATGTTTTCTATAGATACATTTTTTTGAGTATTTACAAACAGTGTAACACGTGAGTTCCTTTTTGAGCCGTTAAGCTAGAATAGGAATGTTTGTGACCAAAATAAAGTGTCTTTTCAGAGACCATTGGTGACATCCTGCGATATTTGATTGATTTACAACTATCATTAGTAAGACACTGCGGAGATCTTGGTCAAAGTCAAAAATATCTTTGACCTGTAGAGCGTCCGTTACTACTGACGCGTCGCTCATAACGAGAAAATCTAAATATGCAGTGAATACGGGGACTCTATTCTTGTCTGCATCATCACAGACTATGTCTTCCTTATGAACTTTATCTAACACACTGTGTCCTTTATTGAGGAAGTAAATATTTACAGTGCTACCATTTTGAATAATTTTGCATCCGCAAGAAGGAAATGTTTCTGTCACTAACATTTTTGTGAAGTTCGGGGTCTGAATCACTTCGTCCAAAAGTCAGTGATGACTCGACTTTGGAGAACACAATATTTGTTGATCATTCTGATTGCTTCTCTGTTTAATATCTGTTACGGTAAGAAAACATTTCCTTTCAGTTTATTTAAGCATTCTAGTTCTAGCATATTCATCGAGTGTTGTATTCGATATTGATACAGTGTACTAGTTTTGTAGTCGGTTAAGTTCTTTAAAGCTCATTTTTTATTAAATATATATAGTTCAACTATAAATAAAATTTACTTACTATCGATATTGGTAAATAAGAATTGTTACTATTTCCCTTAAATTTCCTTAATTGCAGAATGATTTATAGTATATGTTGCTACCTTGCTATATACCATTTTAGAATTGTTTGTAATTACTACGAATTCCGATATGAAATTCAATTTAACATACAAAATACATACTAGTAAGTAGCCCTTGTTTCTGAAAATAAAAGTATTTTAAGGAAATAAAGTATACAGTAAATACAGTTGATATTGGAGAGTTTGATAAATGGACTTTGAGGTCCAAACTCTGCGGATTCTAACCACGCATACTTAGTTTTTGTATTCCTAGATACTATTTCAATATGAAAAATTCAAATGTACATTTCATGAGACCAGCAACTGTTCTGATTAAACAGAGTATATGGGTATAATGTAAGTGAAAGATTTAATATTCATAAACATAACATAAGTATAAGCTGAATCAAGTCATTGAAACACGATTTAATATAAAGACTCAAATCAGGATTGTCTCGAATAAAATTGAAATCCAATATCTAATGTTTTCACAGAAAACTGGAAATGGCTTTTAAGTTGTGTTGTCACACTCAGAACAAATAAAAAACGATTTGTCTGTTTTAGACGAATAAAGAGTTCAGATATGAACCACTCGTGTTCATTACACATGTCTCCTGTGATTCTTTTATAAAGCAGAATTAGTTTTTATGACCATTTACTAGCCGCGTCTGGCTATTTTTGTGACTGAGATGAAACCATTGAGTCAATAACCTTAAAATATCATACATCGTTCTTTGTATCCTCTGTGATGTTAAGGACAAATATTATTAATTTTTTTTTAAGAGAATACTTTGTGTATTTCTTTTGTTGGGGAAGTACTTAGAACTTTATTCTTATTTTTTAAATCATTTCAATTGAATTGTCAAATAAAAAATGAAATAAAATAAAACAAGAAAAATTCATTCCTAAAGTTACAGGTTTATTAGTTTGTATAGTACTTCTAAAGTAACCATTTACAAAAAATTATTAAACGACAAGATCCGAAAAGCATAAACTAAGAATATGTTAAAGTCAATAATTATTTTTCAGCATCTCATGTTTTGTTGCAACTATTAAATGAAACATATAGAGATAACGAACAGTATTCAAGATCAAGAGTCCATAAAACAATAAAAAATAGGAGCAGAGCAAACACGGACCTCCAAAACATCAGGTGGGGTTAGGTGCCATGGAGGAGTGAGGACCCCCGCCGACAGATAACACCTGCCTTGTGCTTTTTATGATCGGGAAATAACGAAAAAATGCATTTGCTGACAAGGTCATTGTATCGACAATAGAACTTAAGAAATGATGACTTTAAACGAGACTATTGATATTCTTGTTTCATCATCTTGTTTGTCAATAATTTACCTCGTTTTAGAAATTGTTCATACGTAGAGCATGCTCGTATCAGATCATCTGAGACATATAAACTCCGTATGCAAGTGATAAAGGTATATTGCTGCATAAGAAAGGGAAGTTGACGATAGTAAAGTTAAATTGATCACGTTTATCATAAAACATCTTTTATTCAAACAATTAAACGTGTGACTTTAGTAAAGAATTTCATAAGTTTTATCTTATTTTAGCCTGCCCGTTCACGAGATCATCTGTTCGCAGACTTATAAAGAAGCGGACATTGTAATATTCTTTTGAAGCAGAAATATAGCAAAGTATTCACTGAATTTTTGAAATAGTTGTATTATATAAATATTGCATGTAGTTGAGTGTAACATTGAAATTTTTCACCCCAAGAAAACCATTGTCAACCAAGGCTGCTTACATTCAATTACATGCAATATTTATAATATTATACTGAATGTTTTATACAAGTACATATAACAGTGAACCATGCGCGCATAAATTCTGCGCAGTCCCTTTTTTTGGAATATCACCCGTCGTCAAGCAATGTTGATTTTTGCTGCGCTGGAAGGCGTGGCTTCATTATTCTGCGTGTTATAGTGTTTTTAACAAATGTTTCTCGACCAATCAGATTCAATTAATTTACATGAACGTATAATATTCTTAAATATCTATTGACAATTTATATAAACTTTATTTTTATTTTGTAATAATATACCCTTTTACCTAAATGTAGTGATTTTAAATTGTCTCAGGTGATTCGATGCGTAAGAATACCGGTAATGTTCTGCGACAAACGATCTCCAAAACAGACAGGCTAATAACAAGTAAGAAGTTGATGTTACGATAGACAAGAGTTTCAAAAGTTTCGCGAAAAATTTATTACATTTTGATATATTCAATGTTCTATTCATGTGTGTCATATTATCAATTGACTTTATCAGTATATAATGTCAGCGACATAAATTATTTATGTCTCTGATGATGTGTATTAACCAGTCAAAATCTTTAAAGTGATGATAGCGATCATATACTACTACAGTGTGTATTCCGAACACAGGAACTGAATCATAAACGGACTCTTCCTCTTCCTTGTTCAGAATAGCGTTCACAAGAAAGTTAACTTTGTATTTATGGATAATCATGCTCAATGTCAATGAATTCATGATTTAAAAATATTTAAAATCTTGATGAGGTATAACTTATCAGAGTCATAAAACTGTAAGTGCTGAACTCAAACGCGACAAGATTGAACCTGGTTCCTATCACCATGTAAAGTGCCTGTTTGTTACTTCTCAAATATAAATGGATTGGCTTGCCTGATATCGTTATATTAAACATTTAGCCATACTTTGGGTTTCTACATTAGATATCAAGAGATTTGCAGGTTTATCAGAGGCTTGGATCTACAATATATTGCATCCATCATTAATTTTAGTGTGCTAGATTTACATGTATAGCGGAGTAAATGTAAACGATAACGACTTACGATCGATTTAAAGAAATCCTAATCTATAATCAATTCAAAAATATACATCAGGCATAAAACAGAGACCCTTGGAAAATTAAGGGGTGGAATCAGGTATCTTAGATGAGTAAACTTCCCCTTGTGGTCGGTTAAACCTGCCATGAGATCTGTGTATTCATCAGGTAGAAGAAACATTTCGATTTCAAATTTAAGTAAAAATGAAATAAAAGGCCCTACAATTGGTATGGAATATGTCGACCAAAAACACGACATAATGATAGACTATGCTAACAAAATTATACATTGTAACGACTAGAGATGTACGAAATTTGCTGATTTTAAAATGAAAGTAACTAAATGCTAATCGATGAAACATCGTTAAAACAAACATGTATGACAGTATGTGTTTTCTTCTCATGTAGAATGTTTTGAATTCGCTGCATAGAAACATAAAATGGTTTGGCTTATTATTGTATTATCGAGTTCAAATAATGACCATCTAATTTCCTCAAATAGAATTTTCAATAATGAGAATACTTGCATGTCATATATCAAGATCGACTCTTTAAACCAAACCTGAAATTAAAATCTTTGTATACTTGAACAATATAACTTGACTTATCCGAGAATTAACAAAGATTTAAGCTAAAGAGAAATTAAAGACTGGCTCGGTGCTTTAAAGCAGAAATCAAGGAAATTCTTTGAACTCATAAATATGTATAAAACCTCTAACCTAAATGGATATACACTCAAAAGATGGGAAGTTTAGAGTTTTTTTTTTTTTTATTATTCCTTTGTTTTTTGTTTGATTTTTTTTTTATATGTTTTACATTGTTCGTTTTAGTGCCAAATTACCAAATTTCATTCCAGGATATTTGAATTGCTCACGGGTTGACTTTGGAAATAGTTCCACAACTGCCGTTATTGAACAAAACACAACTTATTGTGTCTGGGAAATTAAACCGTCAAAAGAGACACTTTTGATCAGAATTCTGGAAGCGACCTGCTCATATGATGGTATTGTAAGTTTTGGTACTGGTTTATTATGACTATGGAATGTACGTGGCAGACTTTATCCGATAAGCAACAGTGATCTGATTTATTTTCATGTGACCAAAAGATCCCCATAAAAACGTTTATTAAGTACATTGGAAAACAGAAAGAGTGTACGAAGCCAATGTTTATTTCTCATTTTTAAAAGTTGAATTATTGGTTAATGTTGAAGCTAGGAAATGTGAAATATATATTTTTGCCCACTCCATGCATCGGGACAGCATTCAGTCTTTGATTATCATTTAGACACCATTTATTCTCTATTCAATTGATTTTTTAATTTCTAGGATTTTTCCTACTTCTTTAATTTCAGATGTCAAAGTATGAAAACTTTGAAGATTCTTTCTGGAATTCAACAAGGTGTTCCTCTAACAACATAACCATTTTAACAGAAACAACAGTCTATATCAGATTTAACATATCATCGCCATTAAATTTGCTGCATGTTACAAGATATGGTAAAAACTGAATTTTTATGATAATAAATATATACTATGTCCATTCATTGCCTAATGTATGCTGATGACATGGTACTTCTCTCCCCAACTGCTGAAGGTCTACAAGAAAAACTCGATATACTAAGTACATACTGTAAGGACTGGTGTCTCAAAGTTAATACAAAGAAAACAAAAATTATAGTCTTCAATTCATCTGGTAAACACGTTAAAATTCCCTTCCATCTGGATAACAACAATATTGAATGTGTTAAACAATACAAGTATCTGGGTCTGACTGTTAATGCATCTGGAACACTAAGTAATGCTAAAAATGATTGTTGTAACAAAGCCAAAAAAGCCTATTTCAAACTTCAAAAAGACTTTCTCACATTTAATCCATCAATTAGAACTGCTTTAAATGTATTTGACCACACTATTAAACCCATTATCCTGTATGGTTCGGAGTTATGGTTTTTTTTTTACCCAACAACCTCTAAATTTAAGAGAAATCCAAATATAACACTAGACAAAATATACCAAAGCTTAGAAGGCGAAATTCTAAATCTTAAATTTTACAAACATTTACTAATGGTTCATGGTAAAAGCAGCAATTTTGCTGTAAGATCTGAGCTAGGACGTTTGAATTTACATTTTGATGTCATTAAAAATATGTTGTTATACTGGCATAGATTAGAGAATCTAGATGGTGAATTTCCCTTGCTTAGTGAGGCTTTTAACTGCTCTAAAACACTACACCAAAATGGTTTTACTTCATGGTATTCTTGTGTTAACTTCTTACTTAACCATATTGATATTAAAATTAGTGATTTCCTAGGTATGTCAACCCCACAATTTAAAATCAATTTGAAAAGAATATTACTGAATTTCTATAAATTAAAATGGGAAAAAGACAGGAATTTACATAAAGATGGCAAATTGTCTACCTTTACCAGCATAAAGACTAAATTTTGTTTTGAACCTTATCTAGATATTCTTACAAACAATCAACATAGATCAGTTTTAACAAAGTTAAGAATATCGGCTCACAGGCTTAAAATTGAAATTGGACGTTACCAAAAAATACCTAGAGAGGAACGAATTTGTTCACTTTGTCATCACAACGAGATTCAGGATGAAATTCATTTTCTCCTTGTATGTCCTCATCTTAATGTACAAAGACTTGAACTCATAAATATTTGTAAAATTAAATGTAAAAATTTTCAGTCTCTATCTTATGATAATCAATTTTATTGGCTCATGACTAATGAAGACCCAGACATCCTTAGATCACTTGCTGGATTCCTTAGTAATTTACCTTAATTGAAGATATTGTGATAAGCATAAAAAAATTATATACCTCTTTCCCAGTTTCTTGCCTTTAACTATATATATATATGTATAAATTATATATTTGTATGTAACTTACAATACAATACATGTATGTATATTCAGTATATCTCTAATATACTTTTTTTTTGTATTTGTGTTTTTTTTTGTTTTTTTTTAAGCAATTGCTCTTTATTTGTAATATCATCATCATGCTTGTTCTATCATTTGGATCCTCCTCCTTCTATTTGTAAATCTTTTTGCTCCTCCGGGGGCCCAAATTGGATTAATAAAATCTTGTATCTTGTATACCGGAAATTTTTTTTCTGAATTTAATAGGGCTTAATTCTAGCAGACGAATTTTAATTCCATCACCTTAATATTTTTCACTACGAGCTTGTAAAAGTCATATATATCGACAGGAAATAAACATCAAATGTACAACTGCATATCATTTAGTTATTATTAATCTATTCCTTGTTTTCTTTGTAGAATGCAATAAAACACACACAGATCTTGCTGGCAATATCGTCCTTCACTTTCCAAAAGAACAGCTCCATGTTACACCCATTATCTGCAAACACATCATTGATTTACCTAAGTATTATACTATTGATCTCAAAATAAAAGATGTCCTCCTGAGGAAAAATGATACGTTTATCGTGAGTAAATTACAAGAATACTCCGTATATATAAAAAGCAAAGACGAATGACTAAACTCCTTTTATGTCACACAATTGTACAAACTTTTGAAGTTTCTCATCTCAAAAAAGGTACAACATATTTCCAATATAAGAAACTGAATTTTGATTAGATGCGAAGCTCTCGAAACTTTCCTTCTTCTAAATTAAAAAAAAAAACCCATAGAGACAGGATAGACTCTCATTTTTAAATATGCATTATTACATGGTACGTTGACTAAACTTTGATTTATAATGCGTCAATTTTACATAGCTGCATGTAACAGAATGAACTTTTTTTTTTACTTTGAAAGTTTTTAATATTCCGTTTAACATTCTGTTTTATCTATTCACCTTGGTTTAATTAAGTCATAAAATTGAACACTGAAAATATCACCTTTTAATATCATTAACAATATACAATCCAAAATATGGGGTTTGCAAATCCATACGAAAAATTAAAGCATAAGTTAAACTTTTATCTATATAAACAATGAACATATAATTATTTACTGTGTTTGTTTAAAGGTGAGAGACAGACGATCAGAACTTAGAAGCATAGCTGGTACAGATAGACCTGCAAAAGGATTCAGAATTATGAACTCCTCCTACATTGAACTAGAATACCAATCTACTTCTAGGGGATTTTTCAACTCTACCATGGCTCTTGATTTTTCTTGGTCACGTAAGTATAGTGTTCTGGATGATAAATAATGATTAAATGATTGAGAAAAAATATTAAGATTTGTCAAATTGAAACATAAAGAGATAACTAAGTTTTCAAGCTCAAAAATCAATTAAACAATATAGAATAGGAGCAGAGCAAACACGAACATCAGAGGTGGAATCAGGTGCCATGGAGGAGAGAGCATCCCTGACCGGTCACAGTAGCCGTGTGTTCCTTGTCATGATCTAGAAATAACGGAAAAGTGCATTGTTAATTCAGTGTATAAATAATGGACACAAAAACGGCATCTCATCTTGCGTTAAATAATATTACAATGTGCAATTACCAAGCTGACCGCTGGAATAAACATATGATTTTTACATGAAAAATATTGGTCCTTAGATGCTTACATTGATTTAAGCATAATTATTGCATTGACCTTAAATTAGCGATGAGAATTCTTGTAAAGGCTATTTTGAAGAAAAAAATAAATATGTAAAAAATTTCATGATCTTTTGGTAGTAATACGATAGTTGTTCATTCATTCATTCGTTCATTTTTTCAATTTATTTATTTTTTCAGACTGTGGCGGGGTGTTCAATGATACTGTGAACTTTTCAACCTCCATTGAGAAGGGTGCACCTGTGAATGTGGATTGTTTATTTGTGATGGAAAGAGAATTGTCTGACAAATTCGATTTTCTTCTAACAAAATATTCTTTAACCACAACAAGTTGTGAAAAAGACTTTTTACAGGTTAGATAAGAATGTGATTAAATAAATGTTGTCCTTTTACTTTCTCAATGTTTTTATACTTTTTTTGTTTGTTTGTTAATGTATTGCAAAAAAGAGGTCGACAATCTTATGGGGCCCAGAAATTTAATCCGTTTCACGAAAAGTTTTGAAATTTTAATGTTAAAAATACATGAATATTTTTATAATTAACATTTCAGTTATATCAAGATAATGATGGAGAAGGTCAACTTTTAAAGCAGTACTGCAATAATTCCAGGAATGACGTCACACACCTGTCAACCAATAGAATAATGCTCAGACTTGTCTCCACTGAACCTGATTCAAATATTAGTTTCTCTGGGAAAGTTACACAAAGAGAAGGTAATTAAACATCGGTTGTTTATCAGTTGACAAAATAAAATATTAACAATATTTATAAAAGCATTTCATGATTTAGTTGGGTTTTTTTCTTCAAATTAACATGCTCAATTCTTACTTCAAAAACTGTTTTTAAATGTAGAATAATCTTGATTTATTATCATTGATTGTTTGAATCCGATAGAATACATAATTGGTTTTTACTTAAAATGAAACAAAAATTAAAAAAACCAAAATGTCTAACCATGATATTATCTTAGGCATCTTTAGTTATATTTATTTCATGTAACTACAGGTTGCGGTCAGAGTATGTTTTACCAAAAAGGACGAATACAAAATCCTACCAATACACTGGCTTCTTCCTGTCGGTATTCCATTAATACACAAAGAGGAAGTCGTATATGGATCGTCTTGAACAACATGTCGTTGCCTGAAAGAAATAATGGATTTTGTACAGATTACTTGCAGGTAAGAGATGTAAAGTGTTCTCATATTAATCTGGACAATATTGGGGGCAATAGAAAATCACATTTTCATACTGTACAATATCAAATTATTATACATTGTAGGTTACGGACCTCAGTAGTACATTTAGTGCTACACAACGTTATTGTGGGGATGTATACTACCATCATCAATTGCTGTCTGGCAACAGGGCTCTCATCATGTTTCAAACTAATGGAAACCAGGATGATTTAAATGCTAGATTTCATATTGAATTTACAGGTATGGAACCCAATTCATTATTACATTTCCTTTGACATATATTTTTTGTGATTTTTTTTTCACACTCTAGCTAGTACAAAAAAATGCGCATTATCTTTTCTTCCATATGAATTATACGTACATCAATGATGTTTGAATGGATTTTTCAAACTTTTATGTACATGTAAACTAATATACAGCAAGCAAACGATTATTGCTTGTGGTCAAAATCACTCTTTTTACACCTTTATATAATTTATGTCTCTACACAACCTATAACTTGATCAACGTGATGTTTTAATCATTACAAACCTTATTGAAGAATGTGGAGGGTATTTAGCTGGATATTCGGGAGAAATCACGGGATTTAACATCAGGGGTGACAGAAGTTCCTCAGAAAAGTGTTTATGGGGAATTGGCCACCCTACTCCACGGAACATTACTATCCGTTCTAAAAAGAATTTTTCTGATTTTTGCAACAAATCTGTAGAGGTAAGTTTAAGCCCTTATTTGTCATATGAACAAGCAGTTGTTTCGGAAATAAATTTGAACCCATAGTATTAATAATAGTATCACATGCTATGGGTTCAAATTTATTTCAAAACAAGTACCTGTGGTCGAATGATAAAACGTACAGCTGTATATTTTGTAATTAAAAATTATATAGAATTGTTATATATAATCCACGTCAAGATTTACTGAAATTAAATAATCATACATATATCATAAATCACATGAATTGTTACATTATTGCATGTGTGTTTGTTTCAGCTTATATTTGCTGGAAATAAAACCATAGAACTCTGCAACTACACATCCAATTTCATAAGGACGTTCGATAATGTTGAAATAGAAATCCCATTACCAGTATTAATGTCTGCTTCTTCTTTTCTGACGTGGATTGGTAAGTTAGATATCTGGTAAGGCTGACTTTGGCTCGTATTGAATATAAAATTCAAAGAACGACTAATATAAAATAGCATTGTAGTGAACTCCGATGATATAATTAAGCATTCAAGTTACCTCTAATAGTCATTAGCAATAAATTGCATTAGTATATAAATTAAAATCAGTATTTATATGAAATACTTTAAATAACTGATAGGTTGGTGAATTGATTTCATGTACTTTTAATAGAAGCAAAATTATAAGCATGTGGCATATACATGCTTATCACTGACTGCATGTATGCACATTGTACAAAATAATCTAAGTTACGTCTCTATATAAGTGAAAAATTCTCGAATAGAACGTTTTTAACAATATACAATCAATCATCGATCTAGAAACAGTACCGGATGTTGTCAATATTTTGCCCTGATAAGTGATTTATTAATTTATTATATAGATTTTTAAAAAGAATAATTGCGGTGTTCTTTTTATTTTGCAGCCTGTGATATCGTCCAAAATGCCAGTCATGGTATGACATCTGTTGATCTAGTATTGTACGAATACCTAAACACCAGTTGTCCGCTAATATTGAATGCCTCCCACACGGATAGCTATATCCTGTACCTAGAGACCACTAACATTGACTGTCTAGGAGGGTTTCAGGTAATGAATAAAAAAATTATTAAATTAAATCCTCTGTTTTCTAATATAAAAATATATTCCTTTCATTTATTGTGAAATAATAGTTATCATATACTAGTATCTTAAATACTGATCACACATGTATATTTTTATTGGAGATGGTCTACATATAAGAATGCACAAAGCTAAGTACACATTCCATAATTATATGATTTTTACTTTTTACATGCACAAGCATCAATTTTTCTATATACCCTTTAATTTATTTTTGATTTCTTAGTTATAGATTTGCATTTATTTTTAGTCATTAAATAAAAACAAATACGTATTATTATACTATCGGTAAATTTTCAGATTGACGACTACTTACACAGTCTTACGGATCTGAACACAAATATGTTCCACTTCCCTAGTCCTGTAAATATTTCTCTCCTCTCCACAAACAAGACAAGACAGATACAAGAGTGTCAGCTTCATATAAAATGGGAAGGTTAGAGGAGATTTTTGAGTATCTTCGGGGATAACAAAATTAAAATCTATAAGTATTTATCTCAAGTTAGAAGGTATGATGTTCACTGTTAAAGTGATAATTAGGGGCTGCAAAGCAATATTCAATTTTTTTAAAAATCTTTGTACTTAAAGAAAGAATTTCAGACATATTTAAGGTAGAATTCTTCTCATATTTTTTGTTCATTAAAAATTAATGAAATTTTCACATAATCGAGAAGGCAATATCACTAAGTGATGGTATCATTGAGATTAAATTTGACCGTTTTATATGGAAGGCAGGGTCAGGTCAAGGTCATTACTTTTTCTCTGGACATATTGAAAAAAAAATTACTGTTGCCAATTATGGGAACCCTATTTGTATTTCAAAAAATTCAATGGTTTTTTTTTTGCATAAAAAGACACTTCCATATAGGGCCTATAAGATTATATTACCGAATTGACAGAAAATAATTTATCTAAAATGGATATTGGCTAATCCGAAATTTCTATACTTTCCTTAAATTTTTAGGATATATTAGTAATTTTTATATGCTTCTTATATTTAAATTTTTCTTATTCTCACATATGGTTGAGTTGTCACATGAAGATAAAAAATGATAAAAAGAAATAAAAAGTTTTGATCGTTTACTAAGAGAGAAAAATACATCTTACGGGTTTTTGGCTCAAAATTGTGCTTTGATTGGAAGCTTTTTAAAGCTAACATAGTTCTATTCTGTTTGAAAAATCATATTTATTTCATATGTTTTGAGAGTTCAGTCCCTTATTATTAATTTAACTTACATTTGAAAATTTCCTCAAATCTTTGATTGTGTAAAAATTATAACTTAAGTCATTGTTCTATTATGATTTTGAGAGGTAGAAAAGAAGATATTTTCATACGTTACCATTCCTCCAAAAATATAGTCCTTGCTAGTTTTCAAATGCAGTTTACCATTTTTATTTAAAGTTACATACAATTGTGATGAGGAAAGTAAAATATGGTCTTTTAAATCTCTTACACCAAAGTATATAAAACTTGAAAGCAAATATACTTTGAATATTCCATCTAGTCAGAAACCAGAGAAGAATCCTACTTTAATCATCGGATATTTTATATAATCAAAATAAACACACTTATAAAATGATATTTTTGAGGCAAAAAGGAATTTTGTGATTTTTTTTAAATAAAAAAAAAACCATAACCTGTAAACTTTAAATCGTAATAACATTAACTTGGCAGCATTCTTTTAAATAAAAATATTGATACATATTTGTCACATATGCTTAAATATTCAATCTTTTAGTGTATAATATTTTGCAGCATGCAACCAGACATTTATCGGAGAAACCGGAACATTTAGATCCCCTGGTTATCCAGATAGATATTTCATAAATCTAACATGTTTCTACATAATTACTGCTCCCACTGGACAACATATCAACCTTACCTTTAATGACTTTGATGTTGGTGAACCGACAAATGACAAGAAATGTGGCGGAGACCGGGTCGAGGTACTTTATGTTACATACATTTCATTGCTTTAGAAGATTCTTCTTTTATTTTGCTAATTTGAGTTGAATGTTTTGTAGATCCACGATTCTGGCTATGTCGGTCCTCATGACGACATCCACTGTGGAGAGCAAGACAAAGACGAACTGATTCAGTACCTGAGCACCGGACACTCACTCATTTTGCGTTTTGTCTCGGTGGGAAATCAGGGGAGTCGATTTAGAGGATTCAGTGTTACATATGAATTCTTTGAACAAGGTATTAGAAAAGTGACATCAGAGTTTCATAATACATCTCGGTGTATAAAATTAAAACCGGGTCCGTAGAAGCAAGATCCTTCCTTAAATGAAAGAAAATTCATTTCTTGATTCAATTTTTTTTTACATAATACAAAATAATTTTGATACATGTAATTAAAAAAAATCAGAATGCTTTTGTTATTTCATTTATTGTTGTTGTTGTCTTATTGTGTTAGGAAAAACAACTATCGGACAGGCTGAGTCAGATCATTCAGAATATCATGAGATCAAAAAAGGCCTTTTGTCATACAGTAAGTGTTTGCTCACAAAGATTAATGGAGGGTAAAAGAATTGTTTTGCATGTATTTTATTAAAGTTTGCTCAGAAATGCACATCCAGTTGAAAATGTACCAAACAAATAGATGACTGTCATGTTATATTTATCATTAAAAATAATGTGAAAGGCATCTACAAAAAAAAAATATATATTCGATAAAAAAAAATAAAATTAGACAACCAGTGCTATTTTCTGCAATAACGACACATGCCAAAAGTGTTGCAAACTTCCCACGTAAATTTTCAATTTCGTAAAATACATGATAATAGATATCATTTGAAAATTAAATTACATTGTGATACTTACATCAGATCTTTGTTAATACCAATATTCTCACCTACTTTCAGGAACCACCCTCGCTACCACCGTGGCCATGGGTGTCTGTATCGGTGTTCTTGTCTTCGTTGTCATAGCCCTTGCCGGCTTTCTCGTTCGACAGAGGTATTGGTTAAATTGGATTTTTTTTTTAACTTTTCAATATCTTTAACATGAAATATATGAAGTTCAATGATTTAAGAAAAAGAAAATAACTGAATGCCTTTTGGGACTAAAATAAATTCAAAACTTCCTGATCATGTAATGAACTGCTGCTTGGAAAAACCTACAATTTTTGCCATGTTTTTTTTTTTCAATTATAGAGGATGTCAAAGTGCGCATGTCCCTGTCGTTCCACAGGGATCAAATGCGTCAACTTCTGACAGGAATGGAACTCTAAGTCCACAATTAAGAAAACAAGGTTATATAAAGAAGAAGGATTCTAATGGTCTATCTACTCCCATTCCTGGAAATCGACAGTCACCCTTAAATAGTAACAAAGAAAATAGTAATAAACTACAAGAGGATATTGAGAAAAATCAAATAAAGGAAAATGGAATTTACAATCATCTACATGAGGGTCCGAATAGCCCCACTACTCAAGACAAGGGAGAATATTCGTTTGTCAGTGAAGAAAATAAAGAATACAGCAAATGTGGATCGATTCCCAAAAAGTTTGAAATTTTAGGTGATACTGTATACGACACGTCAAAAACAACTCTGCCAAACGCTGACGTCAAGCGAACGAAGGAAAATAAGGATACTGCGAGCAAAACTGTGGAAAACTATGGCAATTCAAAAGTCCAAAATTCTGGGATTGTGCATGTAGACCCAAAGAATGAGAGCACTTTAAAGGAAGAAAAGCTTGATGTTAATAACGAAATTGAGCAAAAACTTGAAAGCAAGCATACTTTAGATACTGATAAATCTAAAAGAAAATCAGGTGTCAAGAAAAAGAAAAAAACCGAAAAAGACCTTCAAGGAAAACAGGAGGTTAATAAGAGTGTTTACGGTAATATAGACTCAAATAATGAGGAATATGGAAATTGGGAAGAAATATCTGCAAACCGGAGGGGAAGAAACACTTTGATCCCCGAGAATGACGAGTTTTATTCGAACACTGCTTCAATTTACAGCGATAACATACAAGAAGACGTTTACAGTAATTGCAGTAGTGCATTGTAATGAACAAACAGTTTTGTATTTCATTTTATTGAGGTAAAGCATATGGGCCCATTTGAAGAGTACATTTTAAAAAAATGAACAATAAAATACATAATTTCTAACAAAATGAAAAAGATCATCATATGTGTTCTTGTTCTCTGCCTTTCATGATTTCAAGGTTAGTACTGTAGTGGTACTGGCCGGCCAGACATGTGACAGTTCTTTCTCTCCAATATCCTCCGATTTCTTGATTTAAAGTATTTACAACCCCAAAAGGCGAATTTTTATTCTGTTCGAT
Organism: Saccostrea glomerata; assembly: GCA_003671525.1. Classification (NCBI taxonomy): domain Eukaryota; kingdom Metazoa; phylum Mollusca; class Bivalvia; order Ostreida; family Ostreidae; genus Saccostrea; species Saccostrea glomerata. The sequence goes on from PRKT01000008.1 coordinate 4,141,355, forward strand.
ACCTTCAGAGTAGAAGTACGTACCATTTTCAAAACACATTTATATCAATTCTACAAGGTATCGGGTGTTGGATAACATCTTAAATTGTAATTTTCCACGAGTGTAGAAAAATGCTTACGTCTGTGATGGGATATGTGCGTTACAAAAAGGATTATACCGATACTTCTTTTTTCAAACTAAAATCTAGGAACAAACTAGAATTTATTTCTTGCAGAATACATTTTGCGATGTAAAATATATGGGAATATTGAAGGGTATTTAAGTTCAAAGTCCAATAAACATTACGAATTTTGGAGCAGAGCAAACACGGACCTCTAACTCAGATCATTAAAAAAATCAGATAGTTTAAACTTTCAATTTAAAAACCGTACAAGCACAAAAAAACGTAAGAATTAACTAAAATTGCTTGAAGATTTTTAAGTTCTTCTGAGAACCCCCTAATAATTGACATTTTTCCAAAACGTTTTCTAGGCTCTCCGCTATTTTTTTTTCGTATAACTTTAAATCAAATTTGAGCAATCCTATTATTATCAGAAGATCTTCATTTAGATATATTAACATTTTTTCATTAATTTTCTCTGGCAACATGTTTGTTTACATTCTACAGTTATTTATACACTATATCTTCAATATACGATGAAGTCTCCGGGAATGGTTACTCCACACTCCAACCATGTACCAAACCAGTTATAGGACGGGCCAAGATAACCAATGTCCCCGAAAGAAAAGGCTTGATTCATGCTTGATCGATAGAAACCTGAAAAATAATTGTCACTTATTTGTTCTCTGTCAACATAATCAATGGGTACCCAGGAATAATGCATTATATATCCATGTATCCTGAAGTTAATTGTAAACGATTAAAGTATTGGTCAATGGTATATTATTCTTTTTAATGAAAATTTCTAAAGAACATCGATTTTGTGAATGAGTTTAAGTTTTGGCAAGTATATAGTTCGATATAATCAATTTGGCGCACCTTGTACATCAGGGCTGTTTTCATAATCCGGGGACTCTATTGCCGTGGAGGTAGATCCGCCGACCAATTCACAATGGTCGTCACCGGATCCAGATCCATCCCCGATGTTATAAAACATACCATCTACATCATCACTCAGGAACAGATGATATCTGAAATCAATCATATTTTATCAGATCATATTACATAAAGTTGCAGGTAAGTGTCTTTGACAAAGTGTACATAATTCTCTCTCATCTCTCACACTGATATCCCTAGAAAACATGTACCTTGTTGGACTACATAGGATAATGCCCACATACTTCCCCGGATTGTAAGTCGAATTTTTTATGTACATGTCTCCATAGCAAGCATTAAAGGAATCGTCAAAAGTAAAGTCCTGTTTAACAATGCAATTAGGATCCACAAAACACGTCTCGATGCCATCTGAAAATGATACCCATTTACAATTTTATTAGATTAAAATCAAATTATTTAAAAGTTCCATTATGATCTGTAATAAACTTCTCTCGTATATACGAAATTTTTCCAAAAAAAAAACATTATTCATAATAGCATTTCATATTTGTTCTTAAAATTCATTTTCAAATATTTGGTATTTGCATTTTGCGCATCACGAGTGTTTTTATTCAAGTTACAAAAATTAACGAATTAACGTACTGTCACACGTCAGATTGGCGGGAGACCAAGATCCGTCCAGACGACATGTCGTGTTCGGATTGTCTCCTGTGGCGTTGTAGTCTGGTAGACATTCGTAGGTTAGGACTGCGCCTACTGCTCGGTCCGTGACATTAATGGCGGTCCCACGTATGTAGGGAGGCTCAGCGGTGCATTTGTCATGAGCTAGATTGAAATCAATGCTACATGTTAACTGAAAATCAGTTACAACACTGGGCAAACACAGTGTATAGTGGGAAAAAAGGGAACATCTAGCTAAGAAAATATTCAAATGGTAACTTCCCTTACTTATGCAGCAATATACCCCCATCCCTGCATACGGAGTTTATATTTGATATCTCAGCTGATTTGAGCATTGATACATTGTAAGGTTAACAACAAATTCAACTTACAAAAATTGTTTTCATTAATAATTGTTGGATTTCCTTTATATCAAGTAAAATATTTTCACTAGAATTCTCGATGGATTCTCTTGATGACGAAAACAGGGTTTGTTTAGTCTGCCATGGCACCTGATTCAGCCTCTGATGTTCTTAGAGGTCTATGCTCTGATCCTGATTTGTATTGTTATATCGACTTCTGATTATTATAAACTGTTCCTGATTTGTATTGTTATATCGACTTCTGAGCATGATAAACTGTTCCTGATTTGTATTGTTATATCGACTTCTGAGCATGATAAACTGTTCCTGATTTGTATTGTTATATCGACTTCTGAGCATTATAAACTGTTCCTGATTTGTATCGTTATATCGACTTCTGAGCATTATAAACTGTTCGTTTTCTTCGTATTTAATATACAGATGAAAATCAAATTTGTTAATATTGGTAATACGTAATCGATATATCTAAATGACAATACGAAGGCCACAATTTTAACTAAAGACTTTTTTTATTTTCATGTAGAGCAACATTTTTATGATAAAGTTCAGAAAGGTCAGTTAAAGAGAGAACAAAATAAGGTCCCATATGAAATCCAGCAAATTGTCGGATGGGGAATTTCAGCATGCAATGCATCTTAATGTCAACTTCTGAGCATGCAGTGTGAATCTGATTGATTTTTAACAGAGTAAATTTGCAAATGACCAATTAAATGACAAATAAAATTCCTCTTCTTCTTCAGCTACCTGGGCTCTTAGTAGTTCAGAAAATACATTTCAATGACATTAGTATATATTGTTTATCAAAAATACTCTCTTTATACAACAGAATAATTACATATATGTCTTTTTAATATAAGCGGAAATTTATGTACTGGCATATGCTTTTTTTAATTAATTGATTTATTACTTTTTTATAACGCTTATAATTTGTTCTTCACCCAAAATCTTAAAAATCTTCATCACAGACTTACCTATATCAGAAATACATGTGTGACTAGCGTCCTGTAACTTTATACAAAGCTTTCCCGGGTCACAATTGTTTCCCTTTAGACATAAGTCTCCGGTACTCTGTAAATATAAAAGACAGTAGCTTTCTTAACAAAATAGCTTACGGTTAATTTTCATACAGAAAATTAACAATTTAACCGTAAGATATTCTTAAGTTTAAATTGTTGTAACCATGCTAAAGCTCTTTTGTAAATATTTTATATCCATTTTGGGAGGACCTCTGTGAAGTAAATGTTTTACTTGACAGTCCTTTAGTGTTGAAATATACGGTAATAACGAACAGTATTCAAAGTTTACAAGCCCATTAAACAATGCAAATCAGAGAGGAACAAACACAGATCTCTAAATCATCAGAGGTGAGGTCAAGTGCCAAGGAGGAGTGAGCATCCCCTGCCGACCGGTCACACCCTCCGTGGGCTCCTTATCATGAAATAATGGAAAAACACATGGGCAATTCAGTGTGTAAATAATGGTCAAACAATGAAACATGGCGACAACACGGACCTCTAAAACATCAGAGGCGGGAACAGGTACCATGGAAGAGTAAGCATCCCCTGCCGACCGGTCACACCGGCCCGACGTATGCCCCTTATCATGATAGGGAAATAACGGGAAAATCCGTCGTCAATTCAGTGTATAAATAATGGTAAACGATTAGTTTGAAAAAAGTCAGTCAGCATTTGACTTAATGATAAATTGTATTTGGTGACAATGTAATTGCATCGACCATAGATCTTACGAAATGATGACTTTAAACGAGCCTGCTTAAATTCTTGTTTCATTAACTTGTTTGTCAATAATTTACCTCGTTGTAGATATTGTTCATACGTAGAACATGCTCTTGTGTATCTAATCAACTGAGAAATGTAAAAGTAAGGGAGTTTGACGATAGAAAAGCTAACGTCATCAAGTTTATCATACAGCTTGGTTGTTAGATTACCATTTACGTCTTTTTACAAGTAAAATATCCAAATATGAAACAGATGTGTCAGACTCCGTGATATCTTTTATATCAGGCTCACCAGGATATATCGTATCTCCACACGAATGGAAATTACCATTGTCAATAGACAATACGTCGTCTATATCTGAATGTCGAGTAGAGTGCCATAGCAAGTGTTTTCTTCTTTACACGCATAAGATTTTGCACAAATTCTGCATTATATGAATACAAAAATAAGTCTGCTTATAACGGGGAGCAATTGGTACCAATAGGAATTCCAACAGATTGTTGGATAACCTTATCTCCAAAATCAATATAGATATTGTCAATCAGAAACTCAAGCATCTATTTGATGTCGACTTAAGCTTCAGAGTACTTGTGTATACAATCTGAATGCTTTTTAATGAAATAACTGACGGTGCAAATGACCAATGACAAGGTAAGTAAATTTTCGAGTTCCATATTTATTGAAAATGCAACTGTCAATGATATCGAAAAGTCTGGACTTTAATTTATCGTGGGGAATTGTTGTGTATATAATTGAAAAGTCGTAAGTTTTTAAGCTGTTGATTTTGGTAAAATCTTGTGATATAAATTTTTCCAAAGATTCCTTGGATTTTTTAAGAATCTACATATGATTTACACCATTTCTCAGATAAATTGTCGCAGAGTAATCTTGAAGTTTCTCCTTCCTTCTGTTCATATATTATACACCATTCATACGACATGATTTGCGTACCTCAGTATTTTTTACATACATGTAAATTTAATTACATATGCAATTTTTGTCGTATGAACTGATTTGCTCACATGCAAATTCTGCACATTTGAGTAAATCTACACCTGGTAAGGACTAGGTGCAAACAAACTTATGCATACACGTTGTTGCAAATTATTAGTTAATGTGAGAAAAATTTTGTCGTATGAACAAGCAGCAAATTTACTTATGTAGAAATCAAAGCTCAAAAACGGGGATTTTTAATGGTTATCCTTGCTCTATCTCAACGATAATTAAGCCTGTAGGGGTAGATTTGATGGTGTATGGCTTCGAAAGTCAAGTTGTTAAAGGATATACAGGATTGTACTAGCATAGTACTTTCCTCAAATGGCATTTTCAACTCTGAAAACAAGAAGCCATTTTTTCCTACGGGATATTTTTTTCGAATTTGCAAAAATGCTGGCATCTTACACTCTTGCTGGCAAATCTATATTTGTCTCTAAAGATAAATGGTCGCAAACATGTGCCCTTCAGGATCAACGAGTAATTCCCTTAGGATTCAAGTAGTGTCCATAGGAATGCTCCGGAGCTTTGATAGGAATTTCCATCAATTGCCCAGGCCCCATTACAGTTTAGCTCTTATGACGTTCTTCTACCTTTCTCTGTTTTCAACCAAGGCAAGCTACTGATATATAAGTTGATGTTACAGTAATTTCAACGACCTGGTTTAAAGTAAGCATTTGTAAGTATCCTCATTGGTGCTCGGTTGAAATCCCACCATGAATTTTTTCGTCACTAGATTAATTGTATTGTATTTTTAAAGATTTATGACATCGATCACTGGTTGTTTTCTTCACCCTTTTCTTTCTCCTGGGGTCGCCCGCGTGGCGAAGTGGTTAGAGCGTCTGCTCTAGAGTCGCGAATTAAGGAGTAAATCCTTATGTCACGGGTTCGAATCCCACTGTGGGACGTGGAGACCGGTCCTTCGGATGAGACTGTATAAACCGAGGTCCCGTTCGCAGTAGGTGCTGGCACGAAAAAGAACCCTCCCTGCTTTATGGCCCTGAGTGTCGAGTATAGGACAAAATTTGCAGCTCTCCACCGGCAAGTGGTGGCGTCTCCATATGAGTGAAAAATTCTCGAGAGAAAGGTTAAACAATATAAAATCAATCATCTTTCTCCTGTAAAATACATACAATATTCAAGCAGGTTATTCATTATGCCCTCTCAAACTTGATGTACTCTAGCTTTTCCAACACCAAAAAGATTCCAATCGCCCTATTTCTGCTGAAGACGCCAAACAGAATACGGTAACAGCCATTTTTTTTACACCCAATTAACGGCTCACCAGTCTTAAGGACCGGGCATGAGTATTTTCAAACTTTTAAACAATGATTTTAATCAATTTTCCCTCTTCGTGTGTAAATTCTCATACCATTCTTTGTCCTTAAAATCATTATGCTCAGTTTTTTTGTATCATTGAATCAGTTGATCTGATTTTCCCACTAAGTTCTTTGAGGAACATTCAAAAGTTAGTCTTTTACCCAAATAGTAAGAACATACCCTTTTTTTAATTCACAATTCTGAATCAGCCCATCTCCTTATTTTATATGAAAATATGGGGACTTACAGTACAAAAATCTTGTCTGAACGCATAGCAAATTAACTTTTACTTACATGTGTACATTCATCATATGTATATTTGCTCTCATTAACAAATTTTCGTCGTATGAATGGGGTGTTGGTGAGGAGTAATAAAAGAAACTTGGTTGAACATTTACTGGAACCTGCTTATATATATGGTAGTACAAATTCATTTTGGTTCTTTGGGATATATAAGATATTCAAAACTGACATGATTTTGAAGAATTTCTTCCTTATAAAGGGAACTATGAGAATAAGTAGGATTGTCATCTGTAGAATTAAAACCAAGTTCTTCTAATGTACAATTTATATAATGACCCTTTCAAACAAAGTCAATGTTGTTACGTAATAAGTATGAAAAATGTCAGTCGGCGTTTAGCTCAATGTTAGATTGTATTTGCTGACAATGTCATTACATCGACAATAGAACTTAAGAAATGATGACATTAAACGAGACTGCTGGTGTTCTGGTTTCATCTACTTGTTTGTTGTTACCATAACACGTTTAAGAACTTACCAAATAACCAAATTAATCATTATTATACTTAACTGTAGAACCTTATGTTAAGACCGCGGAACATTAACTGGCAAAATTGGAAATATACAGCTTACGTCATTTCTATCTGTTACAATCAAAACATTCAGTGATAGACAGCGTAATGGGCGGGTCCAATTTGACGCGGACGTTTGGAAAACATCGGATTGAAATTGCAGATCGAAATTCATTTTCAATCCACCTCAGCTACGCTACAATTCGACGCGGACGTTTGGAAAACATTGGATTGAAATTCTAGTTTGAAATTCATTTTCAATCCACCTGAGCTGTTGTGTGTCACCAAAGTGTGAATATACCACACATAAGCTTAATTTCAATTTCAAAATACATGTTGGTTGAAATCTATATTGAGATGAGTTCACAGCCTTTAATATAACACTGGCAAGAGTCTCAGAAGTGATATATTATTATTTAGGAGACAGCCATTTGATTATAAAATGAGGGGGGCTGTGAAAAATTGTCGAGTCTTATAGTTTTGTACCAATTTATTTTTAGGATGAAAAGAGCTTTTTTTGCTTTGTCTTTCAGGAATTGTCTTTCATGATTTTTTTTTTTAAATTTTCTTATTTTTTCCAAGATCGTTAAGCCCCCCCCC
>PRKT01000008.1:4159183-4183459 GCA_003671525.1 Saccostrea glomerata
GTCTTCAACTCGACATTTATATATATCGACGATGCATTGTAAATTAACAATGGTAATTTCAATTCCTATGTCGATACGATATATCTTGGTGAGCTTGAGATATAAGATACCACAGAGTCTGACCTGACCCATCTGTTCCATACTTGGATATTTTACTCTTTTTGTTAAATGTTATGACTTTAACTTTTCTATCGTCAACTTCCCTTACTTATGCGGCAATATACTTTCATCACCTACATACAGTTTATATATCTCAGTTGATTTGATTCGCTAGAACATGCTCTACGTATGAACGATTTTTAAAAGGATGTAAGTTATTGAAAACAGCTAGGTTGATGAAACAAAAATATAACCAGTCTCGTTTAAAGTCATCTTTTCGTAGGTTCCATGGTCGTTTCAATGACCTTGTCAACAAATACAATATTTCGTTGAGTCAAATGATGACTGATGTTTTACATACTAAGTGTAAGTCCATCATTTATACATTGAATTGACGACGGATTTTTCCGTTATTTCCCGATCATGACAAGGAGCACACGGCGGATGTGACGTGTCGGCAAGGGCTGCTCACTCCTCCATGGCACCCGATCACACCTCTGATGTTTTGAAGGTCCGTGTTTGCTCTGCTCCTAATTTGTTTTGCTTAATGGACTTTAATATTGTATACGGTTCGTTATCTCAATATCCTACACTTCTAAATTCTAGATTAGTTGCATCTAAATGCTTAGGTTTATGAACATTGGAATTGTTCTGTCTACTGTACACTTGAATTCCCCTTCTTTGATAGGGATTTAATTTTTTTAAGATAATTATTTTGTACTTTAAGGCATAGCAGGTGGACTATTTCATTAACACATCTCTATTTTTTGTATATATGCATTTGGTAAGATTGATGACCTCCGATGGTTCACTGTTAAGGGTTATACTGATGAAATCTTATGGTGCAATGTTAGGAAGTTAAATCTCCAGATCGATCCCTTCCTTCTTTGTTATAAAGGAAATATAAATGTCTAGTGAAGTAAAAATTATTATCATTGACGGAATAAGCTATTAAATGACAATTATTTCCGGACTTTTAAATCTCACTGAAATTCAATTTCAATAGTAAATAGGGACCGTTACAAATGATTTCGAATTTAAATTAAAGTTCAAAAAACCCGATGTTTGGCTCATTGTAGAAAAAAATATGATAATAAAAAAAAAAACATGGTTTTTATCTGTAAGCTTTGACACTGACAGATATACTAATTCTGTAGATTATTCAGTAAAGTATCATCCATGGGATTTCTCTATAAAAAGTAACATAAATAACCCAGATGATTCAGAGTGTATTAAATCGGATCAGACTTTTCGTTACATCATCTGTTGGTCAGGGTCATTGGATTCCCCTTCCGTTTACTAGTATAGCCTTTTAAACTTGAGTTCTCTTCCTCGATTTATCATTCAGAACTTTCATCCAGGTTTGATGATATTGAGCTAAAGCCTAGGGAATGGAATATAACGATTTCAGATGTTTCGGGATGGGAATTGAATATTTTAGGCATCTGGAATTCAAAGTCTTTGTTCACATAATTTACAATATCTTTGGCAATTAACATATTTCGATTTACACTGACCGTACATTTTCAAGTTAGAAGTATACAATATTTCCTATTTCAGTTTCTATGGCAACAATTTTCTTAAATGCTTTATTTGAGTGTTTACCTAATTATTGTCCTATAGGACTTGGAGTCTGTTGTAAACAAATTTCTTTCCACCGCTTTGTATGTTTCATTGTATACCTGTATTCATTTGTTGGTTAATATCTTGCTTTTAGCACCCCAAGTGCATGTTTATTATTTTAACTGTTAAAGAGTGTTCCATTTCAGTTCCACTAATATGTGTTGTCGTCCACTTCTTTCAGTCAATTCAGCAAACCCCAACCGATGCTTAATGTGAATTGGCTCTAGATGCTGCATTGCTGAAAGTGAATCTTGTATGCAGTCACACCCAGTTCAACTTACAAATTTGTAAATTCACTTGAAACACTTATTTACATTTTCCATCTTCTAAAGACCATTCTAACTGACTTTATTCATGTCTTCGGTGATTGACTTCACCTGGACAATGTTTTATTCTGCTTTAAATTTTTTTTGGCGGGGGACGCACTTACATGTATCTTTCATCTTACATCATATTTTGTTCAAATTTCTTAATTATCATCAACAATTGAAATCTAGAAAGTTTTTGTAATCTGAATATTTTTTCCATCACATTAGGACATCGTGATTATAGTAAAATTTAAGAATTTCTAAATTTTTTATTGCAAGTTGTATTCCAGTTTGAGAACAGCTGAAATTATGCCATAACTAAGAAAGGCCAGAAGGCTCATTCGAGATTCAAGGTTCGAAATGCGAGATTCGAAATTCAAGTTTCGAGATTCAAGATCCAGATTAACCAATCAAAAGCTCCCAAAAGGCTCATTCGAGATTCAAGGTTCGAAATACGAGATTCTAAATTCGAATATCGAGATTCAAGATCCAGATTAACCAATCAGAAGCGGGTTTAAGATTTGATTACTCCCCTTTATTAAAATTTTACTATCAAGAAATCGTTTAATATATAAATAACAAATAAGTCATTTAATAAGATTACAATGCAAGAAAGAGTGTTATTTATATAAGAAGGAAATTTAAATAATAATTGGATTTTTGATCAGCGAGATATACTTCAGTTTATATTATAGCTTCTTGAATATTAAATAGAATACATATATCAGGAATATATATATTTTTGTATAGTGTACTTTGTTGACGGGGTTGATGACATATCAATAAAGTTATGAATACATGGCAAGTGTCTAAATGTTAACAATAACCCCACCCCTACCCACCCCGCCTAACGACGTAGTATTGATTTAAAAAATCGCGTTTGATTTCCTGATAGAAGAAATACATAAAAATTAAGTATTTAATTACTTATCTTCATCTATGGCTTTGATTTCTTGAATTGATTAAAATTATATCTACAATACAGCTTGGCGATATGAATTAATAAAAAAATAAATGCGGCATTTATTTCATCTTATATCAAATAGTAGATGAGTCTAAATTAGATGCAGAACTATATAGCGTTATGGTGTTATATTTTAGTCTCTGGCCATAGCTTTATGGCCAAAGACTAAAACATACGCTTATAAAACCTTATATAACGCTACAGGTCGATTCAGCAGTCAAGTCTCACTGCACAAATGTACCCTTTATAAATGTAATGAAATATATACCCTTAAATTATTGTGCAGTGTAGATACAATTCATAGTATTTCATGTCTAATTATAATTAAATGCAACATACTCCATCAGCAGTGTCCGCCGAAATATGGCTGAAATATTGCCGACTCGGCGTAAAACATTGTAGCATGAAATGAACCAGTAAAATGTCACTGTCGTTAAATTCCGATCACTTCTGGGTTCATATAGGTAATAATTCAGGTATTATGTACATTTCACCTAACTTGTTCCATTTAATAAATGTTTTACTACTGTACTGTAAATAAAACATGCAATCAATTTCTTATCGGGAGTTCGATTCGATGATCCTGAATCTATTCCTCTAATTCTTGAATATTTTTTATTGCTTGAAGAATTTTTTCATGCCGTTATTTTTATATCACTCTATTTTGTTTAAAAAGGAACAATTGGGTAAAAATAATAATTTCTCCTATCTCTAATTTAAGTTGTTTATCTAAAAACATGAAATGACTCTATAATGAAAGGGCTGATAGTTCTTACTCTAATATTCTTTTAATTAAAAAAAATAGACACCATTCTGTTTACATCTTTATTTCATCTGGTATAGAGTGAATTCCAGCAATTATACGATTTTTATGTTGGAATTTCCCTAAAGTATTTGTTCCTTGTATCACGAAGGAAATTTGATGAATAATTGTCGGTAAAATTATTTTTTACAAATACCTTCAGAGAATGCGCATTGTTATATTTGTATATTTTTAATGTGTTTTGATAAGCCCCCTAAAAATCTTAATAAGAAAAATTAATATGTGTGCGTTAAGAATGAGACAATCTGCAAAAAAGAATAAATTCTTGATCAGTGTCCTCGGCTTAAAATATTCTTTGTAAACCTAATGCATACATGTACATGTAAGAAAAACCGTCAATTATGCCATAAGACTAAAAAAGATTCCATAAGATTATACAGGAAAATGGTCAGGAAATCTTTCATAATATTTTTCAATTACATTGGTCTCTCTTTACTGAGTCTCTAGTAATAAGCATTTGTTTTTCTTATAAATGCCCTTTGAAATCTGGCGCATGCATACTAGTAATTAAAACGCAATTTTCTCTTTATTATATCGAGATCATTACTTTTGAAAAATAAAATTTCTGCTTAACTAATGTATAAGTACAATGCCAAGGGACGATTTGACAACCTTGTAACAACATGTCATAGACCATGTTGCCTTTCATATACCAAAAGAAAAAGTTATTTTTGGAAAAATTAGGGATGTATGGCAGTCTCTGTCACCATCCTTCCCTCCCCGTGTAACGTTCCTGCTTGCAGATTTCTAATTTAAAAAAGAAATTCAAATTCAGTAAAATGATTAAATTCAATCACTACCGCAAAAGAAGGAAGTATAAATGTATTCTTTTTTAAGCCGATCCCACGCCATTCAATTACGAACAATTAAAGTATTTAAAAGATTTGTAGAAAAGTTATTTCATTCATCCCCACTCCGACCGTCTCTTTAATATGGTCATACATGTAAACACATTTAGCGGGGAATACCGCAAAAACTGGAGAAACGCTTACATTTTACTAAAACTGTAAAACAATCCACGTGGCCAGTAGATTTACTTCGATACCTTCCGGTTAATAAATAAAATTGAACTTATTATATATTTCTTTGCGAACGCCTTTTAACTATTTTTAGCGGACATGAAATTTTGAAAACTTCGGTATAAAATAGTACAGAAGGCTGGACTGAAGGCTAAACATTCTTGACTGAACAAAACAACATTTTCATAGAATGTGTATCCATATCAAAACGTCTACTGATCCTGTTATGGCTAAAAGCACTATATTACTGGTATGATTTGTTACAATAGCCTTACATAAATGAAAAAAATATATATATAATTTATCTTAAACTAATAAGATCAAATTTTTAGAAGAGATAATTAGTAATAAACAAGATCATATTCATCTGCGATTTCTGTAATTCATTTTTATAAGTGTTTTTTTTTTTTAAGCATTTTACGTACGTCAGATTTTTTTTCTGATTTCGACGGCTTTCGTCGCTTTGATAAACGACAACTCCTCTGAATAAATCTTACACATTTGTAGATTTAGGTAACTTATCATAAGATTATAAGTATCGATTTATGATTCCATTATTTTGTAGATACTTTTTATGCTGTCATCATCTTCAGCGATGGTTATAAGATGTAATCAGCCATTATCTCTTTCGTACACAAAAAGTGAAAAAGACATTCAAAAAGAAAGTAGATATATAGTACCAAGGAACAACGGAATACGGTATGGGGTCGGAACTCTTTATACGATTGACGCAAACTTCATAAACATACAGTACAGCGCCTACTCCGACCGAACAACCTGTGAAGAACTTAAATTTCCTCCGAGAGGACGCTTTCATTTAAGTGTAGCAGAATCTGCTTCCTGTCCATGGTATTATCGCAAAAATGTCGATGAAAATCGTGTACCAAGAGAATTCATCGAAGCTAAGTGTGCGTGCAGGTGTAGCGTGCACGATAGCGTCTGTGCACATAAGACATGCAGAGAGGTGTATCGATATGTGACGGTTCTAAGGAGGACCAGCTGTACTGAGGTTATAGAGGTCATCGAACCTATAGCTGTCGGTTGTACGGAAGTACACCATCAACAAAGAATCAATCCTCATGCTCTGGACGAATAAGTTGATCACACAATGCAATACTTTTACTAGGATTCAAATCTTCACCAGTGTGAAATGGATTTAAGGTGCAATATTGTAAGTTTAATTTTTAAACAATGTAATATTCTATGAACCTTAATTTGTTATAATCATCCTCAACATTACATATTGTAATATGTCGAAAAATTTCTGAATATTTTAAAGATTTATTTTGTTCTAGTCAATTAGTATTTGACCATAATTGTATTTTATTTGTATAGATATTAATGCCATGTTTTATATTTGTGCCAAAACTTTCAATGAATCATTTTTTGTGTATCAATATTGTTACTGTTCGATATCTTAAAGTGTTTACCAAATAATTTTTTAAAATTATTTACACGTTTATCAATATCATTTTTATATTTATTTACAATTTATATTTATGTCAATATCATTTTTATAGCCATTTACAATTTGTATTTATACCAATAATATTTTTGTAGTCATTTAAAATTTATATTTATTTCAATATCATTTCTATAACCATTTACAATTTGTATTTATGTCAATAAGTAAGTACATGTAAGTAAGTAAATTGTTTATTATAGTGACATGTGTTATACAGTACAATGAAAAACATTTGATACAATTGATATTCAAATACCCGGCCCATCGGACCTATTTATCACTTTTAACAAAATATATGGAAAATATATACACAAATATTACGCATGGCGTTTTTTATACAACAGAGATTGTCTGTGCATGTATGAAAGGTATAAATATTTTGAGGTCTGCCTGGGAAAATTTGTTAAAAGAAAATTTACACTCTATTGATCTGACATAGACAAAGTTGGGTTACATCTAATACTAGTAAATAAATCTGATCTGAAATTGGAATATTCTGTACAATTTAATAAAAAGTGGTACTCGTCTTCTATTTCATCTTTAGAACAAAAATTACATAACCTATCTTCTAATGATTTTCCTTTATATCTTCCAGTTTCAACTCTAGTTGGTAAAATTCCACATCTAAATTGAGCAAGAGTAGATCTTTGAAATTTTGGAATATTCATTTCTAGGTAGTTTTCAGTATTAAAATGTGTTTTGAAATCTTTATACATACGTAATTTAGTTGTTTTATCTTTACAAGTCATTCATTCTCATAATTTAAAAGTAATCTTCGTTCAAATTCAACTACATCAAATAGTAATAACCTATGATAAACATGTTCAGAATTCACCGATTCAAATAGAGATTTGCGACGTCCAGCTATATTTATTACACTGATTTAGTTCCCACAAGAAAACATGTTTTGTTATGCGGTTGTCCTCCATGGTCAGTAAACGATTCCAGTATCGTACAGCATTAGTGCAGTGTCTATGGAAAGGCAGCTTCCAACCGAATTCTCCATGTAGTGCTGGTATCAGTGTAAATCTGTGTACCCCCAAGTAGTAACGAAGTGCGCGATTCTGTACCATCTCAATGCAGTGATAGTTTCGAAGACCCCATATTTCACTGCAATAGTCCAAAACTGGTGCAGGAAAAGTTTTTCGAAAGTTGAGATCCCTATATCTTTATATGAACGAATTTTAGAAACCATCCCTCCGAAAGCACGTCCACCTGCTTTTGACAAAGTATCGGCATTATTTTGGAAACTAAGCTTTTCATGGAATATAACACCAAGGTATTTGTAATCCGAACTGTATTGTAGAATATTATCGTTGAGTTTAAACTGGAAATCACTGCGGGATCCTCGTTTACGGAAATGCACTACTGCTGATTTTTTCAATATTTATACACAAGCGCCATTTTTTACACCAAGTGGACACAGTATCCAACATTTTCTGCATATTTTCTGTTAAATCGGATAATAGTGCAATATCATCAGCATACAGCAATATACTTAGATTTATGTCTCCTATCGGTACGCCTTTCTTCATATCTTTAATTTCTTTTGCAAGGTCGTTGATAAAAAGAGCAAAGAGAGTTGGTGATAGATTGTCTCCCTGACGAACCCCGGTTGAGCTTTTAAACCAATCTGTGCTTATGTCGTTTATCCTTACATGTGATATTGTGTTTCCATAGATAGTTTTTATTGTATTGTAGAAATATCCGTTTATTCCATTACTTAGAAGTGAAAATTTTAAGAGGTCGCGATCCACTGTATCAAAAGCTTTTTGTAAGTCGATGAATGTCACAAATGTTTCTTTTCTATTCTGTATGATACTATTGAGTGTGAATACGAGTTCCGCACATGAGCGTTCACGTCGAAATCCATTTTGTTCGTCAACCAGCAAATTGTTATCTTCCAGATATGCTACTAACCTATTGTTTAGAACCGAGCTGTAATTTTATAAATGGTTGATAGTAAACTAATTCCTCGATAATTAAGTGGTACTCTTGGGTCACTGTTAGAGTCTTTTAAAATAGGACATATTATAGCTTGGCGCCATTCGGAAGGTATAATATTAGACTCAAAACATAACATAAATAATCGATGAATAACTTCTATAACACAATAATAGAATATTATTTTTGTAGTCATTTAAAATTTACATTTATGTCAATATCAATGTTATAGCCATTTACGATTTGTATATATGCCAATGATAATTTTTGTAGTCATTTTAAATACACACTGATAAGACAACATAGTGTAGTACATGTAAATGACTATTTCATACTTTTTTTTCTTTTCAATAAAAATTGCCTTTCTGTTATAAACATTTGTAATCCTTGCTAGCCATGTATACAACTAAATCTTGCAATGTGCACGGAACCAAACTAGCCCGTTGATACCACATTGTGTTTGTAACAATTACTAAGACGCTTTATGTAGAAAAACTTCTTTTCGATCATCATATAGCCTTTTGCAGATGACGAATTTTTTCAAAAGTAAATTATAAAACGCTCATAATACCTGCAAAGACATGTATTTATTATCATAAATTTTCTAAACTTGAATTGGAATTTACCTCGTTCATACGGAAAATTATTCTTAAATGGCGAGAGGGAGGGACAATTTCCAACACATGTTTCAGGTATAGAGAAAGATAGATGTAGCTAAAACGTAGGAATAGATACCACTAGTCTAAACTTCAACCGGAATTCATAACATCAGATAACAAATCAGCAGGAACTCTAATACCAGATTGAAATCACATCTTATATCATTATCAGCTCCTTCAACAAGAGCAGAAATCAGATAAACATGTATTCATAATCTTGCTGCTGATGGTAATTTTTGTTAAACATTAGACCAGGTCTTCCAAAAGTCTATTGAAATTCCCATGGGTACCAATTTGTGCAAAATCTTATGCGTGAAAAGACAAAGACATAAACACTTGCTATGGCCTTCAACTCAACATTTAGATATATCGACGACGTGTTGTCAATTAACAATGGTAATTTCCATTCCTTTGTCGATACGAAATATCCTGCTGAACTTGAGATAAAAGATACCATATTGTCTGACTCATCTGTTTAATACTTAAATATTTTACTTGAAAAAGACGTTAATTGTAATCTAACAACCAAGCTCTATGATAATGTGATGACTTTAACTTTTCTTTTTCAACTTCTCTTACTTATGCAGCAATATACCTTCGTCACCTGCATACGGAGTTTATATCTCTCAGTATGGACAATTTCTAAAACGAGGAAAATTATTGACAACCATATTGATGACACAAAAATATCAGCAGTCTTGTTTAAAGTCATCATTTGTAAGTTCTCTGGTCGATTAAATGAACTTGTCAACAAATACAATTTATGATTGAGTCAAATGCTGACTGATGTTCTTCATACTAAGTGTGAGTCAATTATTTAAACGCTGAATTGACGACGGATTTTCATTTATTGCCCGATAATGAAAAGTAGCACGCGACAGGAGTGAACGGTCGACAGGGAATGCCCACTCCTCCATGGCACCTGATACTACCTCTGATGTTTTGGAGGTCGGTGTTTGCTCTACTCCTATTTTGTATTGTTTTATGGATTTTGTAATTGAATACTGTTCGTTATCTCCATATCCTTTATCTGATTAACACAGAAGTACTCTTAAGTTATTAAAAAGGATGCTGTAGTTGTTCATTGACAAAAAGTATGTTGGACTTGCATCAAACAGTTGAAATACCGATTGGCATTTATGGCATTCCTTTACTAGCTGACATGGGTAGCATTTAAAAAAAACTTTTAAATAACAATTTCAAAGCATTTGCTGTGGCCTCAATTCGATATTCAGATATATTTTGTAAATTTTTTCTACGAATATTTTTACTTCAAATACTAGTATAATGCTGATTCCACATCCACTCCAATAATATAAACCACGGAGTCTGCTGTATCTGTTGCATATTAAGATGTTATAATGATTAAATGTGATAAAGAATAACAAACAATCTGTTTTCTTTATTTATGCATGGTGTTTATGTCTCTTAGCTTTCTTGATACTCAAGACCATGCTCCCAGAACGAGTTCTGCTTCATGTGAATACAAAAATGTTAGTTGATAACGAGGCGCAATAAGTACCAATATTGGTACCCATATCGACACAATGTTGGTAGACCTCAAAAAACAACGAAGGTATTGTCAATCAAAAACTGAGGCAGCTTTTAAATGTTTTTGTAGAGATGTTTACTCGTTTAAACGCAATAATCTTGTTTAATCGCAAAGTATTGCGTTAAAACGCAATAACGCAAAACGTTTTGACACAATAATATTTTTGCGTGTAAACGCAATAATTTTTGCGTTTAAACACAATAATACATCTACATCCTCTGAACCTCTTTTCCTTTATTTTTTATGGAGACCATTGCCATTAATCAGTGAACAACACTGAGTAAGTCACGTGTCTAGTTTTCTTGGTCAATTACTGTTCAATCAGTTCTACATAAAATGACAAATTCATCTTAAAAACAAAAGTAAACAAATTTAATTTTACTTTGAATGATTTTTAACACAGAGGTGAATATAAACAATAAAATGTTTTCTTTGTTAGTACGAGAATTAACGTCGCAGCAATTGCAGAAAAAAATTATGAATTTTTTCTGCAATAGCTGCGACATTAATTCCCGTACTAACAAACAAAGAAAGCATTTTATTATTCAAATCAATCGAAATTAAAATGCGATTACAAGCAAAAATTATTGCATTTTTTTTAAAGCAATACTTTTGCGATTATGTCGTGTTTAAAAAACAATTATCTTTACAATCGATTTCATTTTGTATTTAAACACAATGATTCAGTTCTGTAGTTTGAAATCATACATCGGTTAGTTTAAAACTTTGATAAATACTATTATCCGATTATTTAAAGAACTGTTTACTTTTTTCTTCTGTGTCATTTTGCAAAATGGCACATTTTCTGAGAATCGTAGGTAAACAATTGGTATCCCAACAACCAGAGTGTATTTAACCTATTAGAACCCAATACTTTTAACGAAGACTTTGATCAATTGCTTACTTTCTAAAACTAATTAAGAAAGTTCAGTGGTATTAATAGCACATATCAATTTGGTAGAACACAGTGGTCCAGCTGTTTTCATTTCATTTTAATTTTGATTTCATTTGATTCCATCTCCTATGTTCTTGTGTTTACTGTATGTAACCAAAGGAAAGCTTGACATAAGTCAACATACTTCATGTATATAATTCCAACATTTCATCAGTCGTTTCCTAAACCCGTAAATTTACGGTTAAATCTTTCTGATCGCAATGTGGGTTGATGGTTTTTCAATCATTTTTCTTCTTCTTTACATGTTTAGTCTTTAACTGGAAAATCCTTTCACATTTTTTGTATATATGTAAAGTTTCAAAGAAAAAAACAACAATAGAGAAAATGTAATTTGTGTTTGTAAGCATCTGATCAAAACTTCAACACGAATAAAGAAATTTATACATGTAAAAGTTATTTTTATTTCTTAGGCTGTCCTTGTTTTTATAGACCGATACTTTTTTCTCATCTTTAAATCCACGCCAATGATTTAATCCATCAGGGATTGCTTTGTAGCAATCAACGCCTCTTAATGATAGAATTATCATTAAGCATTGCAATTCAACGCTTAATGTCATAAATGATTGCATTATGAGTTGACCTTCTCAACCGTTAATTTTAAATCTCCGCTCAATCAAAGATTTATATCAATAAGCGGTTGACAAAGATAACTTTCAATGCAATACTTTTTTTTACATTAAGCGTTGCATTGTAACGCTTAATATTTCTATCATAAACCAGCGTTATATCATTAGAGGTTGCTACAATGCTTGTTCAGAAGAATCTATTCCTCTAAAGCTAAACAATACACAATTTTCTTAATTGACATCCATCCATTTTACTATTTTTTCTTGAACATGAATTTCTTCCCTAACCTTTTTATTTTCGGCAATTGCTTTTTCGTTCTGAAACTGTTCCCACTCGAAAGTCAATAAAAATAATAACAAACTTACATGTAAAAAGTAGTCTTCCTTATTCTTTTGACATGACTCGGTTATATATATAAAATCTGTTGCGTATATAACGCAGGACTGTTAAAACATCAGGAAGTATGAAAGTCATCAGGAGCACTCCCAGGATAAACGCTCCTGATGACCCAATTATAACTGCGGACTTCCTATTGTCTGTTTTACAGATGTGTTCGTTCTTTGCTGACGATGTATCTTTTTTATCCATATAAAGATCAATTTTACGTTGTATGATTTTTTCTTTGACAGTGATGATGGTGTCAGTGCACGTACATGTACACTGAAATTGGCCAGTCCAATTAGTAGTGTATTGCTCCATTGTCAGATTTAACGGTTGGTCAGTTGTCAGTTGTAATGGCTGGTCTGTTGTCGGTTGAGACGTTTGATCTGTTGTTAGTTGTAACGTTATCATTTGATTTGTTATTGACTGTGACGTTTGATCCGTTGTCAGTTGTGACGTTTGATCCGTAGACGGTTGTGGCGTTTGATCCGTTGTCGATTGTGACGTTTGATCTGTTGTCGCTTGTGATGTTTGATCCGTTGTTGGATGTAACGTCTGATCTGTTGTCGATTGTGACTTTTGATCTGTTGTCGATTGTGTTGTTTGATCCGTTGTCGGTTGTGACGTTGGATCTGTTGTCGGTTGTGACGTTGGATCTGTCATCGATTGTGAGGTCTGAATTGTGGTCTCCTCTATGGCTAACAAGAATTCAAGAAATTAATATAAAATTGCTTAATATGGCTTAATACATTATTGAAATTATAGTTTTACTCTAGCAAAATATTAAAGTTTTTAAAGATATTTGATTGCTTTGACTCTGCAGGTGACACAAATTGTGGTCACTTTCCTCGGCGTCTGTTTGTCCAATTACTAGTAATACAATTTAAATCTTAAAAGAATTATTGAAGATAGGAATTTGATTTATCAATAAATACGTACTGCAGACATCCTTTGAGTAGTAACTACATGAAGAGCAGGAACTGCTATATACAGGGACAGAAAGGGTAGAAAAATAACAGGTTCCGGAATTCACGCCGAATCCATTACAACTGTTGTCCAAAGAGCACTCTGCCTTGCAGACATCCAGGCTTCCGGACTTACTGTAGAGCAAGGTGGACGATGTTCCCTTGTAATTATACCCGTAATCAATATATGTGCAGGCTGAAATCAAAAGTGAAATTTATTATGTAATATAATTGGTGTAGTCAGTATTTTATGAATCTATGAGGCCTGTATAAGAACAAAATCACGTGGTTTAAAGTCTGAAAACATAAACATGCAAAATAAAATTCGGTTGCAAATAATTGAACCTCACAGTAAAATGAACGTCCTTTCAAATTCACTAAAAACAGAAAATAAGATATCTATCATAGATTAAAAAGTCTACAATCTAACCCTTTTCAATCCAAAACCTTGACCGTAACTGTAGCTTATTAGGTAGAGCATTCGCTCCGTGATCAGCCGAAGGTACTGGCCACGACCGACCTAATGGAATAACGAACAGTAATCAAGATCAAAAGTCCATAAAACTATACAAAATAGGAGCAGAGAAAACACGGATCTCTTAAACATCAGAGGTGAAATCAGGTGCCATAGAAGAGTGACCATCCCCTGCCGACCGGTCACACCCTGCGTGTGCTCCTTGTCATGATCGGTAAATAACGGAAACTCCGTCGTCAATTCATTGTATTAATGATGGGCTAACAATTAGTATGAAAAACGTCGATCAGCATTTGACTCAATGATAAATTGTATTTTCAGGTTCATTGTTTCGACCATAGAACGTACGAAATGATAACTTTGTCATCAATTTTGGTACACAATTTCGACGATTCGAGCGATTGTTTTGTGCACATTTGATTATGACGTCAGTTACGTCACAAAGGCAACATTACGTTGTTTCCCGTTTAGTTCTCTGCAAATGACTTCAAGTCTGTGCGAATCAAGTAGATTAATACACAGTGCATGCTATTGTACGTAAACCTCATACATTTTTTATAATCAAATTTTAGTCTGAATTCTGATGTGATTACATGTAATATCTTAGGACTAATTAAATACAAAACCAAATGAAAGGAATAATTTATATTGTAAGTATAACTAAATAAAATTGGTAAAAGTCAATCAGAATAAAACAACGTAAAAATTATGGTTTGCAGAATTTTTTTTTTGAAACTCAGGGGAACATGCGTATTGCATCATGACTGCCAATCAAAGCCGGGGCGAAAATTTGCGTGTACTTTTTCAGGATGGAATCAATCCTCATTACTAAAAACGGGTTAAATTCAATTACATGTATTTTCCTGGGTTTTTTTTTATTATATATATCATCATCATTATCATAATTGTTTGGTTGTTATGTATTTAAATCTCGTGAATTCGCCTTGTTTT
Source organism: Saccostrea glomerata (assembly GCA_003671525.1). Taxonomy (NCBI): domain Eukaryota; kingdom Metazoa; phylum Mollusca; class Bivalvia; order Ostreida; family Ostreidae; genus Saccostrea; species Saccostrea glomerata. Next base: position 4,173,934 of record PRKT01000008.1, read on the forward strand.
CCAGGCTAATAAATTGTGAAATGCATTTAAAAATCAAATTTATACATACACCTGGACTGTAAGACCTATAAGAAACTGTAAATAGCTAAATGCAAGTGTTTTCCATTTTGCGTATTGAAATTAGATTCAGAAAGTTCGAAATTAACAAATGTTTGAGATTTAGGGTCATGTACTATAGCTTGCGACTAATATAGAAAGAAAATTGCAGGTACTCCATCCCAACCCCGCTTATTATACCCCGCCCCTCCGCCTGAAAAGCGAGAGGGTATATAGTAATCGGTATGTCCGTCCGTCCGTCTGTCTGTTACGCTTTGGGGTACCCATCTCTTCTCTACAACTCGTCTTATACCGCTGAGTTTCCTAAGTATTGGGATGTTTTTCTTACCGTTTTAGAAAAAAAAAGTGATCAAATTTTTTTGGTATGCCTGAAATCCTATTGACCATGAATTTCCTAAAAATACAGGTACTAATATTTTATCACTCGCGTTGTTGTCCTTGTATGTTAATTCTCATGCACGAGGAATGTTTATACCGTCCATATTCTGACTTTGTGATCAGAGTATGAAGTTCACAATACTATTGAAAAAAAGTTGCTGGTCATCCTAATATGTCTCCGCGATAAATTAAATGATGAATAAAATAAAATTTAATATCTATGTCACTTTTTAAATCTTGCATATTATAAAGGTTTCGATATTTATACTCCTACTGTAAATGTGAATACGTTCAACAAATGACGTCGTAGATATAAATAACGCCATAAACGCAACATTTTTAGCAGTATAAAAGAAAAATTTGATATTATTAAGCAAAATATCTAGCGAGAAGACATGTTAATTTTTTTATATTAAAAATCTTGATTTTACCTCACCTTGCCATTTTGAAATTCCTGACTAATTCGCCTACGTCCTTTAAAAATTATCCAACCTTTTTAAAAGAAACTATTTTCACAAAATTGGCTTCAAAACGTCATTTTTCCATACATTTCAATAGTAAAGCGTAAAAAAAGTACTGACAACACTATCGCGTTTACAGAAATATAGCATTAAAACTACGTTGGCAAATTTAATAAAAATTGCAGACAATACGCTGTGAATTCTAAGGAACATTATATCAAATTTTCAGGATATGTTATCTCGTAAGATTTTTGTGCAGTAAACCCGCGACCTACCTTAAGCAAGCCTGTTGATATTTTTGTTTCATCAACTTGTTTTTCAATAATTTACCTCAAGTTAGAAATTGTTCATACGAAGTGCATGATCTTGCGAATCGAGTAAAATAAGATATATAAACTCCATATACAGGTGATGAAGGTATGTTGCTGCATAAGTAAGGGAAGTTGACGATAGAAAAGTAAAAGTCCTCACTCTTATCATGGAGCTTTATTGTTAGATTACAATTACATGTAACGTCCTTTCAAGTAAAAATCTAAATATGAAACAGATGTGTCAGGACTCTGTGGTATCTTTTATTTGAAGCTCTCCTGGATATATCATATCGACATAGTAATTGCAAAATTGGAATCGTTCACTGGTTTGTATGATGACGTAAGTATATGAATGAAAAGTTTTCGACTGGAACGTTTAACAACATACAATCAATCAATTGATCATTAGGTCAAATCTTGACTGACGTTCTACAGCAGAATTTTGGCTTTTATTTTCGAATTTAATGGTCAATGAAACTTGGCACGGTAAGTGATATGGGTCGAATGTCAATTCCACCTTCTCTGTACCTTGCAAATTGTCGCCAGCGTGGCGCAGTGGTTACAGCATCTGCTCAAGAGTCGCTTAGTTAGGAGTTGAATCTCACTGTCGGACTTGGAGACTGGCCTTCGGGTGACCGTGTTGCATCCCTCGGTGGTCAATGGTCCTGAGAAGGAGATTTGTTCACTCGTATGGAGACGCCACAACTTGCTGGTGGTGAGCTGAAAATTTTGTCCTATTCTCGGCACTCAAGCCCATGGGCAGGAAGGGACCTTTTTCCTTCCCTCACCTATTGCGACACGGAACATCAGTTTATACTGTCTCATCCGAAGAACCGGTTTTTACATTCCACTGTGGGATTCGATCCCGTGACGTAAGGGTCAACTCCTTACTTCGCGACTCTAGAGCAGACACACTAACCCTTCAAGTGAAATGAATTATGGACAACGCTATTTCCCGTGCACATGATTGGGGTATACACCGTGCTTTCAGGGGTCCGAGTTTGCTTTGCTCTAGTTTCATAATATTGTAAAACAAGTCACATTATAGCGTTAAAATCTATTCCCCTTCATTTTCACGTATTTTTGGTTGAAAAATCATGATTATTCAACGGAAGCATCGGGTGTTAAAGAGCAGTCACAATATTTGATCTCGTTATTTCTCAATTATGACAAGGAGCGCACAGCGGGTGTGACTAGTCGGCAGGGGATGCTCACTCTTGGCACCTGATCCCACCTCTGATGTTTAAGAGGTCCGTGTTAGCTCTGCTCCTATTTTGAATTATTTAATGGACTTTAACCTTGATCACTGTTCTTTTTCTTCATATGTTTCATTCCTAGAAACACCACTAACTTTAAAAGTTAATAAAATATTAATACTTCTGAAACCCGTAACCCTTTCATAGAGTGATAACAGAGTATTATTTTCGCCGTCAGTCAACATTTTCGAAAAACCAACAAAGTCGGACAAGACAACGGCTGGTTGTCACAGAATCCTATTTTTGCTTCACAAACTGTCAGCCAACGGCCGATTTTGGAAATGTTACTTGGGTTTTAAAAGTTATCTTTCTGGTGAGTCTTTCATGGCATTAATCCCCCTTATATCGTTCTCACAGGGCTGTATTTACTTTACTTTATGTTCGGTTTGTTTTGTTTAAATGACTTTCAAGCTTCATTAGTCTTTGTTATCTCCATATTTAATATAACTACGTACAAATCATATTAAATATGAATATCATTAATAATCGTTTGCAAGAAGTTTATACATCTTCAATAGGAATAAAACTTACCTTTACAGACTCCAATCAACGTAAGAACCCACAGAGCACATAAATGATCCATCTACAAAATTCCTGTAAGATTGGAAGATACTGAAACACAATAAAGTGCCGGAGGTGCTTGTATTTCATTTCATATAGTAATTCTAAACACATATAATAAAAAAAAACAACTTTTTTTAAAATTAAATCAACCGTTGTGAAATAAACAGATTGTCAATATCAATTCATCAATTGTTCCTTAAAAATTTCCGACAAAATGAAAAATTTAACATCTGTTTAAAGATGCAATTAATTTTAGTTATTGTCATCAGCATAATCAAAAATAAGTAAGATACCTTTAACTTCAAAAAGTAAACCCACTTTGGAGAAAATGACCTTTCAGCTAATTGGGTCGTCAATCAGTTTGTGTAAAAAAAAATATGAAATTGACTTTTGGTTATATATACGTTTCTCGAATTGTAGCAAATCAATTTATCGACTCCTTCTCTCTATTTATAATTCTTTTCTTCTTGGCAAACAATGAATTAAGCAACATGCTATGTATTTTTATTATTTCCCAACAATTACTGAAAGTGCAAGCTGATTGCAGAAAAAATGTTCCATAAAACCACTAAGGTCAAACCAAAGAAATTGATTTCTCCTCTGCTTCTTAACGAGCTTTCGTTAACCAATCTTGCTGAAATACTTTGTCCCCCAATTCTTATCTTAATTTGTTGGGGGAAAAAAATCAAAGTTTGTGCATGAAAATGTTAATCAAACACTATAGACAAAGTCAGATATCTTTATAAAATTTTTAATACTTCATTGTTTTAGAAATTTTTATCATTGATTTTATACTTCGAACTTATGGAATTCTTATACACTTTTATACTTGATGCATTAAAAAAATTAATACCATGATATATACCTCATATATACCGATAAGCTAATCTGTAATGTTTTAAATGCGTGTTATGACATACTGTTGAATTTTCACCCGAATAGAGTAAAAAACTAGTTGTAGAAATTAAACCATCTTTTTGAAAAATTCACAAATAAAAACCAGAGAGGTACAGGTCCAAGCATTGTTTTAAAAACCTTTGATTAATTTTACAGGGAAGCCTTTGACTCACAAATCTGCTATTCTTTTTTTTGTAAGCCCCCCTCTCCCTTAAATATGATATCCGTTGAGTAGCCACATTTTTACTCTTTTTTTGTTAACATTTATACACCACTCAACAGTCTTAAACATTGCAGTGTTGTTTTTGAATGTCAGTTTCAAAAAATTCTTACCCGGCATTCATGTTGGTGACATGATTATTGGGAACGTTGCACGATGAATTCAAAAGTACAATTAAGATATAAAATTTGAATAAAGATTATATGCTTTTGGCGTAGGAATTATATAATACAAAAAATAATAACCGAAATCTGCCATTAGTCGAAGGCTTTTAACATGCTTGGATCTGTAGTTTTCTGTTTGTCTGAATTTTCTCAAACGAGAATTACAGTTCTACAGCTTTAACTCTTCTTAAACGACATTTATAGGGTTGTCTTTATGAAAATTTGAAATAAAATCATTGTTTAGTGGAAATATGGATATTTTTAGTCATTTCTTTCTTGTATTGATATATACTGAACAACAGCTGTACATTGTATTTTGAAATATTTTTGTTTGCATGCATACACTTCTCAAAGGTAGGAATTACCGCTAATTAAAATTGATTTTTTTTTCGTTTTTTTTTAAGTACTTTAAACTTAACTTTATGCACTGTATTGTGAATAGAGCATTTTTGCGGTCAAGGTTTATTGTAAATATATTTGTTGTACATTGATTATAAGTCTGCCTCTTTCAGCTCACAAATATTTGAAAAAATAGATTGAAAATTGGGTTAACTGTTTAAATTAATATAGAAAGTCTTTTGACAAAAAGTCCGAAATACAAACAGACATTTCTGTTATAAAGCAATGTTATTTTTTCACAAATTTTATGTTAAATACAATCGATATTTTACGATTGAGTCGGTATTATGTAATAATCCCTATTTATCTTGATACAGAACGTGTTTTTTTTATCGCCTCAAAAACAGACAAATAAAGATGTCTACTTTATCTAAGATTTTTCTTCTATCTTTTTAGCATAAAAAGATAAGAAAGAGTGATCATTGATATAAGTCATTTAAACATTAAAAAATAAACTTTTTCTAGAGATGGATCAGGTGCCCTTGAGAATTAAGTATTCCATGCAGATCAGTCACAACTTGATCTGGTTCGATTTACAGAAAAAAAATTTTAAAAACTTTTAATTGGTACTTAATTATTATTTGGTCAGGCATGTATTTACTAAACTAACTTGCGTTGAGTATGCTTTGTCCGAACAAATATGCTGGCCTTCAAACTGATGGTCAATATTCAATGTTTTTATTACCTGTTAAAGTAGTTCAAGAGATTTGAAGTGATTATCTCATTGAACGCTAACTAACAATAAAAAATGAAATCTTTGGGGATTGACGTAATGATAGATTGTATGTGTTTCCTCTTCGCCATGATTGGGAAATGACGAAAAATATCCGTCGCCAATTCAGTGTCCAAATAATGTCCTAACAATTGATATGACATTCTAAGTATCATTTTTTTTTAATAAAAATCTTTTGTTTACACTTCTTCTTTATTCAAGATATTACATTTGCTTATACACAAAAATTGGGATGTTTTCAGCCAAAGAGAAAATGGCTGTTGTATAACCTTTACATAAGATTGCATTATGCTACCACGAACACCCATCCACCTCATTGAAATTGGAAAAGTGGATCTACCAACATCTAACAAGATAGTTAGGCATTGTGTTCGCCTTGTATGTGTATGATAAGATTCCCAAAATGAAAATTTTTGGGAGAGGCGCAAGTGGATACTCAAGAGATGGTTACAACTAGTAGAAATAAAAGCTACTTTACTCGTTTCACTTATCGCAGAATAATTTTATTCATTACATTTTTACAAGTGAAATACTGTACTCTACTCATTGAATAAAAATGATATTATGTCACAGTGTGAAAGGATATCAAAATGATATCCTTTCACAGTGCGACAAATATCAGAGGTGCGGTAAATCTCTTGATTTTCCTTCCCATAACGGAGAGTGTTGTAAAAAAAATCTTCCCTTGAGCTGATTTAAGAAAGATAGAAATAAATAAATCATTCTGACAGAGAATAAAACTCCCGAAGGTATTCAAAATGTTGCTAAAATCCAGGTTTACAATGTTTTCACCTCACATAGCTATGGAGTCTCAACCGCTCAACTATGACGTCATGTAGCCTATAACTACATATCACAAAAGTCAGAAGCAAAGGAAAAATCAAAGAAAATATAATAAATAGAAAACTCGTTAGATTATCAAAAAAAGCCTGACCCACTCGTGAAATAAATTCCATATTCAATTACAAAACATTGATTATCCTCTATCTATTACACCACTGCATTCAATCCGTTAAGTAGTAGTGAAATAGGCACTTTTAAGAGTTCCATATAAGCCCCTCTCTCCCAACAAAAAAATCATCCATTTAATCTTTATCTGCTATACGATTCAGCCAGGCTGAGTTGAAATAAATTGAAATAACGGTCGAACAGCAATCAAGTTAAAAAGTCCAATAAAACAAACGAGAGAAGAGGAAATGCTGACTGACGTTTTTTATACTAGTTGTTAGTCCATTATTTGTACACTGAATTGACGGCGGATTTTTCCGTTGTTTTCCAATCATCACAAGAGGCACACGGCGGGTGTGACCGGTCGGCAGGGGGTGCTCACACCTCCACGGCACCTGATCCCACCTCTGATGTTTTGGAGGTCTGTGTTTGCTCTGCTCCTATTTTGTATTGTTTTATGGACTTTGATATTGAATACTGTTCGTAATCTCCATATTCTTCCTGAACCTCTAAAACATCCGGGGTGGGATCAGGTGCCACCCCCAGATGGTATTTGCTGACAAGTTCATTGTATCGACCAACGAACTTGTGAAATGATAAATTTAAACGAGACTTGGTGCTTAATCTATAAAATATTATACGCATGTAGACTTTTTTCCAAAAACTTCATTGCAAAGAGGCTTTGATATCAAGCATGTTACAACACCTTTCACAATTTTTTTTCTTGCAAACTTTGAACTTGACATTAGATCTTTTTTAAAACTAATTTTGAACCTGAACTTTTAAATGAAGCATTTGACTTATTGACATTGTTATTTTCGTAAAGTTGATTCTCTATTAGTTTTTGAATTTGTCCAAAATCATATATGAAAAAAAGAAAACCCTTGTTTTGGACTTCAACTCGACATTTAAAGTATATCGAAGACGTATTGTCAACTAACCTAACAATGGTTATTTTCATTCTTATGCTGATACGATATATTCCGTGAACCTGAGATAAAAGATGCCACAGATCGAGTCTGATACATCTCTTTCATATTTGGATGTTGTACTTGAAAAAGACGTTAAAGGTTATCTAACAATCAAGCTTTACGATATTTTATGATAAACGTGATGACTTTGACTTTTCAATCGTCAAATTCCCTGACTTATGCAGTAATATACCTTCATCACCTGGATACAGGGTTTGTCTCTCAGTTAATTAGATACGCAAGGGCATGCTCATCGTATGAACAATTCTAAAACGACGTAGGTTATTGAAAAACAAGTGGCTGAAACAAAATTAACAGCAGTCTCGTTTAAAGTGAACATCATGTCGTAAGCTCTATGGTCGATACAATGACTTTGTCGGGAAATACAATTTGTCTTTAAATCAAATGTTAAATGACGTTTTTTCATACATAATGTTAGAAACTCATTGACATGCTGAATTGTCGACAATTTTTTTCCGGATTTCCCGATCATGGAGCACACGGCGGGTTTAACCGGTCGGCAGGGAATGCTCACTCCTCAATCCTACCTCTGATGGTTTGGAGGTCCGTACGTGTTTGCTCTGCCAAATTTGTATTGTTAAATGGACGATCGAGCTTGAATACTGTTCGTTATCGTCATATACATGTATTTCATTTCATTATTGGAAAACTTTAGAATCCCTTAACGTTTATTGATAAATGCCGGGTACATGTACTTCAAATTCTATATTTTTTATTTGCATTCTTATTTGTAATTTTTTAAAATAAACTTATAGTACATATACGACCATAAAAAGAATTTTTAAATTGTTATGATTCCAATGTCTAATGATTGTGTGGTTGGTTAATTTAATCGTAATAAAAGAACGTCGAACGCATAAACGACAATTCCAATAAAATTTCTGTTTATTTATACATGTACGTAATATGAAGTTGGATTTTTTTTTTTATCTCTAATCCACTTTATATAACAAACTAATTTTATGCAAACTTAATTAAATCACAAAGAAATATTTTAGCGTCGTATATAGATTTTGTAATTGAAATTTGACATATGCATCGAATCCGGGTCATTTCTCCCCAGTACCTGCTCCGCCTAGGTCATTTCCGCCCAGGTCATCTCTCTCCTGGGTCATCTCCCTCCATTACCCAGGTCATTTCTCTCCACAACCTAGGTCATTTCACTCCAACACAAAATTTATAGTGTAATAAGTTTAATTTTATTAAGTTTTGTTAATTACCACGCTGAATTTAACGCTAACTTTATTTATGTTATTTCATCTTATTTATTTATTTATTAATTCACAGATGTATTTTTTATTTATTTTTGACTTCACACATTTATTGTTTATTTTATTCATAATTTAAACATTTATGCATTCACTCATTTATTTGAATAATTTTTTTTTATTCTTTTATGATTTAATTCATTCCTTTATTTATTAATTTTTTGTTTTAATTAATCAATTTATGCAATCTTGAACTCGCTTTTCCAAAGGACAGAGGCATATGATTATTTTTATTCATTAATTCTATAGCTAAGACTTACTGTCTTTCTTTCTAATGGAATTAGCTGCAGAACTGTTGCTCTCTGAAAAATATGTATTGTCAGTGCGAATTGTCTAAATGCGATAATAGAAATATTTTATTTTAATATTCTTTCTTTAACAATCAAATTCATTATCAATTAGACCTACAGTGAATTTGTTTATTGTCCTGTCATCTGTCGTTTATGGTCTTATCAGGAGTAAATAAATAAATGTTAGAATTTGTAATTGCTGTCTTGCGGTTTTATGGTACCCTACAAGGTGTTTTGTTTTATCATCATGCTGGGTGCATATGTTTATCCGTAAATTGTCGATTTCACAGATTGACAACACAATATCTCCTTTAGTCTTTCTACAAAATATGTCAACTTGTACAAAGATGTGTTCAGCCAGATTTTTATATAAATAAGAATTTGTTCCCACTTTTTAATACATTGAACAAAAACTCATTTACATGTACTGTAATACTTCCTAGCGATCACAATTTCTAGGCAAGATGACTAATCCTAAATGTATGCATTTTCACAATCAAGTAAATTTTAACTTTTTAGATTTCATTTTTCCCCAAATTACATATGTTTTCTCTGTGCAACAGTGGCAGCCCCTTACCCCCCCCCCCC
>PRKT01000008.1:4184203-4250564 GCA_003671525.1 Saccostrea glomerata
AAATGCGTATAAAAATGAGATGATTTTTTAAAATTGAATCTAAGAATATGTAAACTTTTAGAGACAGTAGATTATTTGACATCTACTGAGAGTATCAAGATTTCAAGTCCTGAACAACATTTCATACAGTCCTGATAATGTAATTCTCTATTTCATAAAATATTGTGGAAAACACAGCAGATTACATTATATTAAAAAGGGAGGTGGGTTTACATAATTTTTTTTTTACATTAGATTCATACATGTAAGAATCGTTTTAATGGTGCAATATACTAATACTTTAAACGTATTAAAATTTACTAGCCATTTCCTGCGAAGTTGTGGAGGTGTCTATTGCCACTACGAGGAAGTACCTTTTCAATGTCTTATAATTCATTTTTAAGAGATATTTTTTCCGTTGTTACATTCCCATAAACCGTACCATTAATTCATGTTGTTTGGCTACATTTTTAATCTTGTATCCTTTAAAAATATTGCATTTTAGGTTTTTTCATATTAGAGAGGTTGAGATCTTAAACTTGTACGCGTACGTGTACTTGTATATATTTTGACGTACACGTACACGTTTTTTAAAATTTGTCTGTTGAGATTTTTATGACGTGTAACATGTACGTGTACACCGCGATCGGTGTCTCTGTTTCACCTATTTAGAGGGTTTTTTGTCGTTAGTTAGTAAACAAAACTTGATGAAAATAAGTGCTCGTGAAATTAAACGTCCTATATAATGTATAACAATCACATTTACACACTTAAATTGGCTAATTCTTATTATTATAACTACACGTTTTCACTTACGTGTAGATTCCATTCTACAAGTTTTACGAACGTGTAGCAATCTTGACGTCACTAAAATTGATGACGTAATACACACAGAATTTAGGTTATTCCCCTACTAGACGTACCCGTACACGTACACGTTTGAAATCTCAACCTCTCTATAACATTTTTACGTCATTATTTTCTTCGCGTTCTTATTATTTATAGTTTTACAATATACAATTACTAGTATTCAAAATAAGTATTGGTAAATATTTACATACTTTACTTGTGTATCTGGTTTCATAATATACATATTTTAAAGTATCCTTTGTTTTCTAGAAATTATCTATTTTTTAGCTGCAGAACTGTAGTTTCCAAAAAGAAAATGTATTGAACCGGTCTGTCAATATATTTCTTTTCGGAGAGCTAGTCCTGCAGCTATTATTTTATGTCATGTCTATTTTCTCCCTTTTTTCTCCTAAGATCAAAATTGTCATATTATATTTTAAAACTGTTTTATTTTTTTATTCCAACGTATTTGTGTCGCCAAACAAAATCAATCAATAAAAGCAACATTTTTTTGTATTATTTTTCTAAGATTCGAGTTTGATCAGTATCTGGTCATAAATTGATAAAATTAATTTATTTTACGAGACAAAAGTTAATAACACAAGAATGGAAATGTAAATAATTATATAAAACCAGATTAAAAATGGGGTGAAATGACCCAGGTAGGAGAGAGAAATGACCTACCGTGAAATGGTAGGAGAGAGAAATAACCTGGGAGAGAAAAATTTTTAGAGAGAAATGACCTGACACCTATGCATCTACAGTTTTGCATTTAAAAAACCCAAATGAAAGTCGATCTTATAAAGTAAATAGAGAATTTTTGGTACTCTTTTTAAACATATTAATTAAGATTATTTTAATGTTATTCACAAGTTCAGGTTAAACAAAGCGTTCAAGCGGGTGTGACAGGTTAATAGGGGATTCTGGTCCTCTGTGCCAATAATAGCATGGCAAAATCATCAAGTATCTGTAAGAGTTATTTTTCTTTGCGGCTTACTGCTTTCAGTGTAAATGTATATATGGCATATCTGTTTTCCTTTTTTTTTTTTTAAGTTTGTGATTGTTTTTATATCTTTGAATATTTTATGTTTAAAATTTGCAATATGTAATTCAAATCTGTTCTAAAATAGCAATTTTATAATTTGTTCTGAAGTACGGTACCGGTTTTGACCAAACATATACTTTAAAGATAAATTGAAATGCTAAAAAATACATTAATATTTGTATATAATCTTATAATATTGGTTGAATACTGAGTTTTTAGAATTGTCTAGTAGCTTTACATCCTTTGGCATTATTATAATTGAGGTAACCTTAAATCTATTAGTGTTCATTTGTATTTTGTATTTTTTCAACAATTTTTCTGATACATAAATATAAATTATTATGTTTGTTTTAAGCTTATTGATTGTATGATTTTTTCATGAACATATTCAGAAAGCACATAGTGACAATAAAAGCGTAAATGATAATATGAATGTTTGAAATGTTAGAAAGTATCATCGATATGGTTGGGTTAATTTGTGCAAAATGGTACCGAAATGCAAAAAAAACAAAAACATTCTGATTTATGTGCTGTAAAGATATCGATTATATTTACTATTACAGCTTGTACTAATACTTGGAAGATGCAAAATCTTTAAAAGATGTGAAAAATAATGAATTTGTTTTCTTCTGCTTCGCTTCTTCCAAAATCCATCTACGAAATGAAATACAACCTTCTTCTAACTATATACCTGTTTTCTAAATAAATGGTAGATTACAAGACTAATGAGCTCATTTACTGACTCTGTGCCACAAAAATAAAACATCAAAACATATATTTACATTTCAGTCGCTACACCCTCTGCTCTGCGGAACCAATTTCACGGTATGCCTCTGATGATGAATGTTCTCTTTCACAAAATACACCATTAACACTCGCAAACTCGTAAAATGTCGTCCCTATCCAGCGCTTCCTGTTAAATAAATTGTAAAATATGTTACATATTTATTGGAACTTTGTTATTTCTTTTATTTTGAAATGTTTTTATTTAAATTGAATATTTTTTTTTTGAATTTTTTTTTCTTTTGTACATTTATCTTTTAATTGGGATGGTTCCATTATTAGCAGAAAGCCAGAACGTAGAAGAATCAATTTTAAGATGAACATTTTTATAGAATGTTATTATCTGATTTGCAGAATGTTTTAATTTTGACTGTAAAGTCTTATAATTAATCTTAACATAAAATGAAAGAGAGGTAAAAAAGTTCGATATCATAGAGAGTGATCAATTTCATTTTTTTAACCAATGCTTATATAGCAGGTCATTAAACATCGATCCCTACCGATAACATTGTAAGTAGTCCATTATGTTTATGTGGAAAAATGAAGATGTGTACCTTTTTTTTTTGCATGCACAAATTATTCTAATGCTAGAAGTACTCTTTCTAATCGTTTGTTCATGCATGATTTGGTTTCTATTGATACAAATCTATTTTTTTTGTGGTGATATTACATTTAATTTGCCTTTATAGATAAACAATAATATGTTTGCTGCTGTTCATAAACTTATTGACGAAACATGTAGATTCTCTAAATGATTTTATATACATATTGTATCTATTTTTTTCATGTATCAGTTGTATTATTTCTCTTTAATTGGCATAAAATATTGTAATTTATAAGGAGAGGATCTTAGTAAGTTTTACAGAACTTGTTTCCAATCTTTTTGATTGATTCAATAAATATTTTCAAAACAAAAACCGATCCCTGCAAATTTCGGAGGTTGAATCAAGTGACTACATATAGGAGGAGTAAGCATCACTTATGCTAGAAGAACACTTTCTAAGAGAAAATTGTTACACAAATAAGGAAAGTTGACGAAAGAATTAAAAGTTGAAATCATCAAGTCTTCCAAAATAGTTGTTGTAAGGTTACTATAACGTCATTTTCTTATAAATATATTTAAGGAACATGGATCATACTCTGTGGTACTTTAATTCAATTTTCACTGGAATACCTTGTTTATGTCTTCATGTCGAGTTGAAAGCCAGTATATAATGTACTACGAAGCTTCATTACAATAAAGAATTGAATATCTATGTTTTTAAAACAGAATTATTTCTTCACATTTGCCTAAAATGTTTGCCTTAATAGATGATTTAGGAAAGGTCCAAATGTTTTCAGTATATTTATCGCTCGCGACAGATAATACGACTTCTCTCATTAAGAATGTCATCTCGTATCAGATGCTATACGGTGTGATCAAAGATGTCTGCTGTAGTGTGTGCGATTGGCGAAATCAGTGGAAATTAGGTAGGATTATCACCGAGATAATGATATCGCTAAATCGTGCTCAAGACAAGAGGAGAGCTTCTTAAAAAACCATATGTGAAAACGTCAATACAAAAACTATATTCATACTCTGCTTATAATTATTTCCAACCTAATGCTGAGCTTTATTGTTTGAAATTATAACACTTTCAATTCAAAATAATTTTGAAAAATCAGAAAATCAGGTTGACAAATTACGTTTCAAGATATGTCAATAAATTTATATAAGACCCCAAGGTCCGATGGTGACGCCAAAGTCCGATGGTTTCGCCAAACCCCGATGGTCTGCGCCAAACCCCGATGGCTCGCTGTCTTTACGGACGCGAAAGTCCGATGGTCACGCCAAAGTCCGATGTCTTGTTTCCTATGAGACGCGCGACGCTAAAGTGCGATGGTCTGACACACCAAGGTCCGATGGTGTGGAGGAACAATGAACGTTTATGACGTCACAATAGTCCGACGTCATGACGTTATCCTGCATTCAAAATTCAATATTTACATTTCCAATAAATTTCCCCTATGATTCTTTACGAAATAAAATGCAGTATATTTTCTCATGAACTACATTAGGTATGTACCACGAATAAGCATGGATATCTCCATTGTTACGTCATAATACCGCTCTTGACGTCAAAAAGTCAAAAATATAGTGCACACTGTTTTGTTTTAAAAAATGACAGTTGAACGGCGTAAATTTATGGCAAGTCATCAGAAAAATAATGTAAATATAAGAAATGAATTTAATTTTTTGAAGATTCATGAGGTATATGAACTACAACGCTTCACGCTGGCATATTTATCATGAAGCGCTAACGCGCTTCATGAAATATGCCGGCGTGAAGCGTCGTAGTTCATAACCTCATGAATCTTCAAAAATTAAATTCATTTCTTAATTGTTTCAGCATTCGTCTCACATAAATTTTTACTGATATTGCTTATTGTTTTAACTCACCAGCGGTAATAGGGTAAGTCCTCGTTCACTATTCGAATGAAAAGGGATAGTCCTTGAACACCAATGTATTTCTTCGAACTCACCCAAGAGATTTTAGGGTTAGTCCTCGCACACTAACGTTTATGACGTCACAATAGTCCGACGTCATGACGTTATCCTGCATTCAAAATTCATTGTTTCAGCATTCGTCTCACATAAATTTTTACTGATATTGCTTATTGTTTTAACTCACCAGCGGTAATAGGGTAAGTCCTCGTTCACCATTCGAATGAAAAGGGATAGTCCTTGAACACCAATGTATTTCTTCGAACTCACCCAAGAGATTTTAGGGTTAGTCCTCGCACACTATTAGACTGATTTAGATTAGTCCTGCACCCACCTATGATATCAAGGTTATAGTTGTTACACATTGTTCGACTGATATGTGTTAGTATCATCAAAAAGATGGGGTTAGTCTTTGTATGCATGCTATGATTTTTTTATTTATTTAAAACAATCAGTCCTTGGCATGATGCGGCATTGCAGTTTGGAACAGCAGTACAATGACGTCATAAACGTTAATTGTTTTCAGCACCATCGGGCTTTGGCGTCTCAAACCATCGCGGATTGGCGCAGATCATCGGACTTTGGCGTGACTATCGGACTTTGGAGTCCCATCGCACTTTGGAGTCCTACATATATATTTGTGTCTAACTGAATAAAATGATAGAACATCATCGCTCAAGCTTAAGTCCGCTACTGTTTACGGGGTAGAAATAAGTATCAATGTCAGATAATAGCTGTAAGACATATTGACCCAGGAACAAAAGAAGTGATCATTTTGGCGAATGAAACAGGATACACTATTAGTATTCCTCATCCGTCCCATCTTCCTCCTCGTGTCACCGAAGGTCAGCCCTGTTTGGCAGTATGATATACAACGCAGAAACCTGACGGTCACGCCTCCCGAATTCCCGAATCACTTTATTTTCAATTAACAAGACTCCTGTCTGCAGTAGCATCTTATTATTATAAATGATGACACTTAATTACTTGTTGTGCCAGAGTTTCATTAATAGGGGTTAAATAAGTGGGTATGACCGTGCTTAAGGCATTATTCTTCTATCTGTTATCGTCATGATAGTTTATACTCAAACTCGGTTATCATTACCTCAGTTAATGCTGTATTTAATAGTTTCGTATATCCCATTATTTGAATCTTGACTCTTCTGCGAAATATGTTTAGATTTTTTTTTTATGTTATAGGTGCCCAATTTTTTAAAAATTAATTTTGATGCGTACACGTTTTTGAAAATGCCCATCCTGAATTGATAACATAATGAATAATTATTTAATTATATATGTAAAACCTGATGAATATGAATATGCTTAGTTTAAAGATCTTTTGTGTAAAAAGTTTTTTTTTCTTTTTAACGCTATGTTTTGTGTAAATTCCTTAATTGTTAAAAAAACATCTTTTAAAAGTTCACTTTTTTGTTTCTTAAGATCATTAAAATTTTCAGTACATAAAGAAGAATGAAGATTATTTCGCCATAACATAAAGTTGTTTACCTGTTTATAGTTTCAAGTATTTAGTTTTGGATATTATTATCAGATTATTTTACTGTTTATTACAAAGCTGATCAAATTAATAAGATGGCTGTTACAGTCAATATTTGTAGCCATCTAAGCTATATAGACAGCGCGTTCAAATTAACTGCTTGACTCGTATTTCTGCGGGCATTCATAATCGGTTTAACAAGTGCCAAAATCGATGTAAAAATTTTAAATGTAATTTCAGAACAACGTAAGAGCAAATATCCGATGGCAAAACATTATCTAAAGAGATGGGAAATCGCACAAATTAACAAAACGTCATGTGTTAAATGTCTATCTGTATAAACATTAGACCACAAAAAAATCTGGCAAGTTGCTTTTAAGACATATATAAGAAGATTTTTTAGATAATCATTTTAAATTTTGTAAAGTTGTGATCTTGTAAACATAAGTAATAGAATTAAAGATTAACTTTCCAATGCTTCTTAACACATATTTTGATTCCTGGTAAGGTACATGTACATTTTTTATGCTTTCTATGCTGTCAAACAAATTCGGCACTGAACAGTAGGAATTGAAGATTTGACTCAGAGAAATTGAGTCATAAACAGAGTTAGTCAAACGGAAGAGCGGAAATCGAAAATCTACCTCAAAATCAGTGAATCAAAATATTTTACACCTAATAAAAATGTCATTTATATATCTTCCTTACCATCTTCATTAAACTAGACAACGTGTAAATAATAAAAATTGATTCTTTAAAATCTGGGTGAATGTATTTAATATAAATTGGATTAATGATCAAGGACTAAAATCAAATGGTTTACAAAGCCACAAGAAGTACAGAATTGTCAAGATAAACAGATACAGGAGGAGAGATAATTGTTGTTCTTGCTCTGTCAAATCAGGTCCGGTCTTTTATCAGGTTTTCTCATTTCTACACGTGCTCTAACGATGTTTGTTTTTGTGTGAAATGAACCAAACGTTTTAATGACCAAGCAATCTGTTTGGTTTTAGGAAGTGACTGGTCCGTGTCGCGTGTCTCCAGAGTATATACAGACTACCAAAATTCCAAAGATAACGTCCATCATTAGGTGGTGAAAATTGAAAATGATTTTGTCTTGTATTTACATCGACCGTAAAGGGAATATGTTAAAAAGAAACCCTATATTTTTAAGGAACTTTTTTAAAACGTAAAACCTTGATGCTAGCCTTTCCCTTTAGTTCTTTGCGGCTAAAATCAAATTTTAAATTAAGATTTGTCTTGATAATTCTATATCCGTGTATAATTGCAATTTAATTAATAATTAAGTCGTTGGATTTCATATCTCTATGCTCCACAAAAAAACTGATCGATATCAATTTTTAAAAGAAAATACAATAATATGCAATAACTTTTTGGTGAATCTGTATATTGATATAATGTATTGTATTCCATGGCAATATGAACCCTAGGCCGGGAAAATGAGAAGGGTGAAAAAAAAGAGTTCATGCTTAGTGGCAAAAAATAATGATGAATAATTTTTTTTCCCTAAAAAATACACTTTTTTTCAAAAGCCTTCTTTCAAATCTATTTTTATCATTGAAAAGTATTTGATATCATCAAAAAAATCAATATCATCACAGTTTTATTTCCTTCGCTGGACATGACACAATTTTTTTCTAATCCTATCTTTATCAAATTTTATATTGAAGGAACAAATTATTGCGAGGATATTAATAAAGATTTTCTCCATTTATAGTTTATGACTGTTTAATACAATCATCCATCTTAATTCAAAAGCCTTTTGAAAGGAAAGTCATTACGGTTTAAATGGATATTTCTCTTATTTCAATGCACAGTTTTGATGACACTAATCAGTTGATTGTCAGTAAAAAGAGCTATTTGAAAAAATTAGATTATATACTGCGATGTTCGTTCCACGAAATAAAATAGCATCGATTTATTTAATACCTTGGGCGTTAAACTAATCCTGAACGTTTTCAAATGACCTATTGAAAAGAAATTGTCAATTCACTACAGAATAAAAAAAAAAACACCTTTTTTTCACTTTTTTGATATAATAGAGATAGAAAAAATCCAGACCTGTGACTTAACACAGCGTGTACAGATTGATAGCTAATTACACTAACCATTCCTAATGTACACTGCGTGCACAGATTAATAGCTATTACCCTTACTATAGAAAACTTACACTGTGTGTATATTACACTTTAAATAGATATCTTACACTACGTGTATACAGATTGATAACTATTACTTTAAGTCGCATGCTGACTGACTTTTTAAATACCAATTGTTACCCCCATCAACGAATTTTTCAATGACTCGATCATGACAAGGAATACATGACGGGTGTGAGGAGGATCGGGGGATAATTACTCCTCTATAGCATCTGATCCCACCTCTGTGTTTAAGAGGTCCATGTTTGCTCTTCTTTACTCTTCAAAATTCCTGAACAGATTGCTTACTCGATGAATTTCCTTAATTAAAAGATAACTTTGCACAACCTTACACTGCATGTAGAAATTGATAACTTTTACCTAGATAAGAATCTATAGCTTACTATAGATTATTTAACATTAATAACTCTCTTTTTAATGATAGTATTGCTTTTCTTCATACTTTACAATTTAAATCTATATCAGTTTTTCATTTTCCATGAAAAATATGTTAACATTGTTTTTAAAGCTCTTGATCTTTTATTAATATTTTTTCTGTCATATAAGATAATTATACAATGTAAATATAAAACGTCTATCACAACATTTACAAACGCTAGAAATAAATATAACGGTTTTTGTTACAGTCAACTACAACAACGAAATATATATGAAACATTTACTATTTCGTCTCACATTTGCACAAAACACGTACTAACAGCGCTAGTACTATGTATAATATATATCATGTAAATTTGTAAATTTCTTTACAATTTGGTATCTATATACACAACTTTTTTTCATTATATTTTTTTTTATCACAGCCTTGCTTCGAATTCCATAGAGTTTGATTTTGATTTGCCATTTCTTTCCATGTTGTAAAAATGACTATACAAATATATAAGTTCTCTGAATTTTGTTAGATTTACTACACTATTCCATTCCGTCCATGGGCACTGTGCAATGGTTGTACAGTCCCTGGGCCATCAAATGGAGCGCTAGAATATTCTTTCCTCCTGAAGATTTTTTGACTTTAGCTCGCTTGTTCTGGAACCAGATCTTGATTTGTCCCTCTGAGAGATTTAAGGTTTTGGCGAGCTCTAGTCGCCGCTGTTCAGTCAGGTACTGGCACTTCTCGAACTCTACCTTCAGTTTCTGGAGCTGGTCATTGGAGAATGCCGTTCTGGGTCTTTTATCGTCCTGTGGGGATTTCTCTTTTTGCTTCTTGATTTTTCTGGATCTTGGACCTATTTAATTAAAATAAAATATAAGATCTGGCACCAAAGCATAATAACTTTCAATATTTTTTACTGATAATAATTGGTTGCCGTTAATTTCAAAATAACATTCTTAAGGTTAAAAAAAAATAAGCGTAATTTCTGAAATGTCAGTAAATAAATTTTGGTCAACAGAATTAAATGATAATAAAAATGATCCGACTGCTGATTTATTAATGGCTTACAGATGTGTTAATACAGAGTATGTTTAATTAACTCACCAGAAGATGGTCTGTCTGAGTATCTGGTACAGTAGACCCAGGCTGGGAGGGGGAGCACTTTTGATGAGACATTGGCTGGTGATTTGTTTTCATCTTGTTCTTTTGGAGAAGACTTGGGACTAGGTCTGTTTAATTGACCATAAACATTCTGTCTTTTCCGCAGACCGAACTCTGGCTTCAATATTTCTTCGATTGAAAAATTTGTGAACGGTCCATTTCTTAACAAGTCAATGGGGTTTCTTTGAACATTGTCTGTATCCGATTCAATATCAATTTCATAATCTTCTCCATCACTTTGTAATTCAACTTTCACTTTTACATCCGTCATTTTTAAGAATAAAACTTTAGTCCACAAAAATTTAATACTATTTAAATAGTTGATTCACAATTTAGAGTTTTGACCTTGAATTAGCATTCAAAAAGTATAAAGATGTACTCAAAATTCGTAAGTTCTTATGGAAACGAGGTGAGAAAAGGGTGGAGTTACAGAAGAAAGTGGGCGGGGCTAAAGCATTGAGAAGACCCGGCTGATGAAGCATGCCTGGAGGAGGCTAAGAGATGGCACTGGGTCCGTTGCGAGTTGTAATGACAATAGTGTTAACACTTAGTAAACAATAATTGATTCGTGTTTGGCACATGCGTGATTGATCACTTCACATCATTACGACAGCTATTAGTCCGGACAATATCCCGGGTAATCACTATGATACGGAAGTAGGAAGAAGAATAAGGTTTTCGGTTTTATGAGTTCCGTTATTCAACATCTTTAATCTCTTACAATTGTTATCCCCTTTGAATCTTTGATTTATTTAGAAATGACATAAGTTTGTTTAATGAATATGTAAAGCAGAAGGCAAAAAAAAAGATATTGTCGTTTAGAAAATTATCAAGGAATTAAATTTACCCTGTTAGATTGCGTTTAATTATTCTAGATTATCTTTCATAAATGTTAAATAGATTCTTTTCTTACATTTTATATGAATGTTTTGTAATTTTGTAAAAGTTATTATTTTCTTACATGAAAATGTATCTTATTACAGTAATGAAAATAAATGTATATATCCGAAAACGTATGTCATTGTTGAAGCATCATATTTATTCTATAAGATGTGGCTCATTTCCTTTATGAGTGAAGTATGTTGGAATTCCTGAAAATTGGAATTAATTTCAATCTTTGAAAGAAAAATCATTGAAATTTTTCAGGGACGGAAATTTGCAGGTATCAATGTCTATTTCATACCCCCAAAACATCAATAAGGTGACTTTGAAGATTTTGATTGTGCATTTTTTCAAATATTAGTTGACAATTCCGACTACAGATGCAAATAAGTTAATCAACAAAATGCAAAGCAAATTTCATGAATGGTTGATAAATTGTCCTTTTTAATTAATCAGTAGATCATTGCATGTAATATTAAAGGCCTGTAATTCTTTCGTTGTTTTTTCCTTCATGTCACTTCCAAACTTATAAACAAAATTAGATTTTAAACTTTTAAATTGCAACCTTTATCATACATCAATGAATTATCGCCAGAATTTTCTTTTTGAAAAACGAGTTTTTGTATAATATTGTGGTTACTTAACAGATCATGATTTTGATTATTTGTAAAATTTGATACACATTATTGTGTCCTATTTTAATGATAATCTTGATTTAAAATCTTAAAGATGGAAGACTGGGCTGTCAAAATTAGCACGCATGTTAACTGTAAAATTTTAACCGCGGGCATTAAACTAGTTAAAATCAACATTGTTGATAAAATCTATATTCCATCTTTGCCACGTGTTGACACGAGACTTGTTTACGGAACATTATGCATCATGTACAAACAAACATTATCTTAACACCACTCTTGATGTAAGAAATAAAGTGATAAGGTAGAAGGTATAGTTGTACGTGTACAAAATTTGGGAGATTTTTCTTAAATATTAAATATTCAACCATTATTTGTTTTTTCTGTTTCTTGGTAAAAGTCTTGATCTCTATTAATTCCAATTTGCATTTTGAAATATAACCCTAATTTTTCATAAATTTGAGAATATTTACTTAACACACTAATTTTAAATTCTAAATAAATTTGTTACAGGTAACACATGCGATGTGCATTAGTTTTCACATAATATATTTACACAGTTCAATTTCATGTGTTTAATTACACGGATATTTTCTGGGCAATTTGTTTTCAAAAGAAATTAATGTTAGCGAAAATTACTTGCAATACAATCGTATTTCTTGCTTTTTTTAATTTTCACAAAATAATATAATTAATTTATAACTAAAAAATTATCAATATAAAAATAAATTATTTTGAATTGGAATTACCTATTTCCATCAACATTTTACAAGTCTAAGTTTCAAAATATTGAGCACAATCCCTTAACTTCAATTCTAGAAAAAAAAAATTGATGCGTTTAAATATAAACTTGAAAATGAGAGTTAACTAGCCCTGGATTTATAATTTCAATTGATATGATGTATAAAATTATCTTTGTAGATGTGTATTAAGTATATTCCGAGAACCTGTGAACTGATTGTAATTTAAAAAAGTACCCTTTTCTGTGGCCGAAAGAAGAATTCGTTATTCAGTTTATATAACCATATGATGATATCATATAATATATATACGGTTTACGACTGTGATTTTTTTCTATGTATAAGTGAATTTTAACTCAAGATTTAAAATGGGATTCTCATTAGATTTATTCATTTTTTAAAGAATTTCAGAATTTATTAATTTTTTTAATAAATTTTCATTTATTTTCATTTTTCTTCAAAAAGCTTATTTAAAAATTTGAATTTTTTAAACATACTTGTGAATTTGTTTTGTGATAACACATTACATTGATAAATAATGTTATAATGTGGTTTACAATGATACAAAAAAATTCATAGCGTGAATGATAATTATTTTCAATAATAAAATAATTAAATTTGACCACATTAATTAAGAGAAGCACGTGCATGTGCCTAGATATTTATGCTCTACGTATGAACAATTTCTAAAACGAGGTAAATCATTGACAAATAAGTTGATGAAACAAGAATTTCAACAGTGCCGTTTAAAGTCATCATTTCGTAAGTTTTATGGTGGGATATAATGAAATTGTCAGCAAATGCAATTTATCATTGAGTCAAATGCTGACTGACGTTTTCCATACTTATTGTTAGTCCATTATTTATACACTGAATTGACTTCGGATTTTTCCGTTATGTCCCGATAATGATAAGGAGCACACAGCGGGTGTGACCGGTCGGCAGTGGGTTTTCACTCCTCCATGGCATCTGATCCCACCTTTTGGATGTTTAGGAGGTCCGTGTTTGCCCTGCTCCTATTTTGAATTGTTTTATAGACTTTTGATCTTGAATAATTTTCGTTATCTCCATATGTTTCATATCAAGTTTTAGATTTCCTGAATACTTTTTAAATTTTGATTTTACATTTTTTTTACAACCAAGATCTGGCTGTGGAAGAAAACAACTCACAAAGAGCATTTAAGTCAGAAAACTAAAACACTTTAACGAGAAAAGTTTCCTTTTAATTATTTAACATCCCATTAAATGATGATTATGACAAAGTAATCTTAACTAATTTATCATGATTTGCACCCCTTTTCGGTTTTTAGTCATATGGTGTTATTTTGCTAATCTTTGTTCCGACACGATACAAAAGTTCCGCTTTTTGGTGAGTAGCAGATGTGACGACAAAGAAATCGACGGCCCGATCGCCAAGTAGAATAAAGTAATGCGAAAAATCTCGTATCATTGCAGTGTTATGAAAATTTAACTCCGCTGATTATTATTCATTAGCCATATTTCAAAACTTCATTCGTGGAATAGTAATAAAAATCCGAAGTTTATCAAGATTAATTTGGTGTATCATTACAAAAAAGGTTATAAAGATTTACTTTTCATCAGAAATTAATATTTGTTTACACACAGTTAAACGACTCCTTGACAATTTAACTTTTTACGGTAATTATGATGTGTTAAATATCCAACGATCAAATTGACTTAGTTAGCCTTTAAAATATTCGATTTCTTTGAAATACAAAACTAATTGTTTAAGAATAAGCCATGGAACAGCTTGAAAATATTAAAAATTAAACAATTTACATGCAAATTCTGCTAAAAATTATAAAATGATATAATGTTTCATCTCCGTTCATCAATATTTTTCTAATATTTTGCACTTAAAGATCTTCTATAATCAAAATGTACACCAACACTATTGAGCCGACTATTAAAACTGGTCAATTGGAAAATGGTGCTGTATTCAGGCGAGAGATGTGTAAAAGCCACGGGTAAAATTGTAAAAGATTGGAATACTTTTCTCTAATACACAAAATTTATACATGTATAATTTACCTGATTTTAGATTTAAGACAGTTAACCCGAAATCTTTCAATGGCGTAAGTATATTTCCTACTAAATGTACGTGTATGTGCAAAGTGTTGAAAACGGATGCACCATCTTTTCAGAAAAACCTTGCAATTTTGAGCTATATTACACGTTATACAAGGTATACAAACTCAATGTTTCAAGACTTTTTGAAAACCTTTCTTGTAAATTTAAAATAATGAAAACATTTAAACACCGCATTAGATACAGTGGAGCAGCCAGAATAATTCTCGGTAAACAGCTGTAGACGACTATCATATTTGACTACTTTTGACATCAAAAACAAATTCTTAAATGAAAGTTTTGCTGTTAATCTAAGGATTAAAGGAAACTAACTGGAGAATCGATGATAGAACTAGATACGTGTAAATTAACAAAGATAATACTACATCAGGGCGATAAGACATGGTTAACCCTTTAAGATTCGTTTCAATGTTAGTTATACTTCTCTGCTTTAAAGAACTAAATATTGAAAAACTTGAAAATCCATATACAATGTTGAATTAAATTAAATATATTTATTATCATATAGTAATATTAAATTGAATATTATTGATTGTCACTTACTTTTGTGGGGAGATGAGTCACAAAATGTAGAAATCAATGAATATATTATTCATTCAGTTCAAATATTTATAAGGGATCTAGATTCTGGTAGCTTTAATTAATTATTACAGTCAAATACTTACACTCCAGATGGTCATATATTTATCATGTGTATCGAATATATGTTTTTTTTTAAACAAACATGTTTTTATATCTATATTTTTCTTTCCTTTTTCTTCCTATGTATTGACATTGACGGTTGTAACATTTGATGGTGAGAACCTCGTAAGTTGTTAGAACTTGAGTTCAAACCATCTGTATAGTATATATACAATTAAATATGTTCAAACTACAATGTTGAATTATTTACAGAAGCATTCCGCCTTTTTTTTATTTTCCCCTTTTTATATTTTTAATTTTTGATTTTTGAAAATACATGAGCAAAAGATTGAGATGTACACTGTATCTAATACACGTACTTTCACAGACGTCCTCTTATGAGCTCTGTATTCAAGATCGCCGCAGAAGCAAGTCAAAGACAGCAAGTTTTGTTTCAAACTCTTAAGAAGCCTCCAAAAAAATTATCATTTGTTTATCTGTATCATCCTTACAAACTTCAGGGGTCCTAATCTACTCACAGAAGCATTGAATAAATTAAATTTTTTTTAAGTTGACCTGTCAAAAAAGACAAAAAGTTAACAGTAGACTCTCAATGTTTGTGTTACCTGGTATATGTCAACGAAAGTTAACAGTAGACTCTCAATGTTTGTGTTACCTGATATATGTCAACGAAAGTTAGCAGTAGACTCTCAATGTTTGTGTTACCTGATATATGTCAACGAAAAGTTAGTAGTAGACTCTCAATGTTTGTGTTACCTGATATATGTCAACGAAAAGTTAGTAGTAGACTCTCAATGTTTTTGTTACCTGATATATGTCAACGAAAGTTAGCAGTAGACTCTCAATGTTTGTGTTACCTGATATATGTCAACAAAAAGTTAGCAGTAGACTCTCAATGTTTGTGTTACCTGATATATAACAACAAAAAGTTAGCAGTAGACTCTCAATGTTTGTGTTATCTGATATATGTCAACGAAAAGTTAGCAGTAGACTCTCAATGTTTGTGTTACCTGATATATGTCAACGAAAGTTAGCAGTAGACTCTCAATGTATGTGTTACCTGATATATGTCAACGAAAGGGGCTTATTAAAGCATCATTAAGCTTATAGCTCTAAAGCCCATGTAATCAGTTCAAATTGGGAGTAAAGCAGATACGGATTTCTAAAAGCATCAGAAGAGGATCAGGTACCATTGAAGACTAAGCATCCCAGAGATTTTGAAAACTATAAGAAGTTGTAATATCATATCCCTTTTAAAAAGTTACAATAGTCAACCCGTAGAATTCAAATGAAGGTTGTCCAGGGGTCACATGTAGGACCCATGACGTTGTGACTGTGAAAATATTAATGACAGCTTTTCAAAGAAAACAATTTAAACACATACATTTACATCCACTGATTATTTTCTAATTCTTGTGAAATCCAATTTACTTAATCAATCCCTTAACATTGCTATTTACTTGTATGAAAGCTTTCTTAAGCAGTTTGTTTATTATTATATCATATGAAAATATAATATTAATTGTTCCAAACGTTAATATGATATTTTACTTTCCGATACTACTTGTAAGATTATTTATTCAGACATAAATATTATGAATGGAGTTTATTTTTTTTGTCAATGTGGAATAAACGATAACAACCTCTTTGGATAATTACAAAGTCCGGTTATGCCAGTTTTGAATTTTTTCTGCAATGGTTTCAACCGTTAATTCCTTATTAAGAATCAATTTATTGTATATATTTATTTAGGAAGGTTGTATTAGAATTTCACAGAATTTATCCATTAATAGGTAAGTAACTACTGACAGGAAGTAGATTATAGAATGACTAATCATTAGTAACTGTAATTGTCTTATTGTCCTGATCAAAAGATACCGAGGCTACCCGATTGTATGTAGAGATATTACGGGATGAGAGGTGACATCGTTAATAACACCATTAGTACAGTCTAATATGCCGGGAGCCTCGGGTGTTAGGCCTAGATTACAGAAGTATAATTACTCTTCTACATTAGGAAGGATCGCCTAACTACTTATTCCTCTGGAGGTGACAAATGGTTACATAAAGGCTTCACAATTAACAAAAGTCCGAAAGACACAGACATTCCGAAAACTGAAGTCATACAACTTATCCCTTGTTCAATAAAATTTTGACCCACTGAATTTTTTTTAAAAAATTCATAAATAGTCGTTGAATGGGGGTGTCAAGCACATTTGCTAGAGTATTGCAACTTCTAGATAGTGAATCAAAAACTGAAATATTCGATAAATACTCTAAACTTTGATTGCTTTGCTACTCTTGTTATAGTTGAGAGGTGTCTAAATTAGAGCTTATTGCATGAAAACTGGTTCGCATATTTTGTCCCTTTTTTAAATAAAATTGATTTTATTCTTTATTGTGTAGGCAAATGAGTTTGAATTTGTTCAGAATATATGAAACCTTGCCGCACTGTCAAATTGGATTAAACATATCAGGTGTATGTTAAAATCTCGCATTAAGCGGCCAAGGAGCAAAATGATAATTAACTTTCCTTCTGTTTTCAATAATTCAGAAGTGAAAATAAGAATTAGATAAAATACTTTCGGTATGCACTGGTCTCTGCAGAAAAAAAGAGGAAACAACGTTGTCTTTGTTTGTAAGGCTCGTTATGTAAATTGTTTTAAGATGAACTGGGATTTACTTCAATCAATAAGTGGTCATCTAACTTATACCATAGCTCCCATTTTTAGGAGGAATTCCTAGGTCACTTTTGAATATTTTTAATATTCCCAACAACGGGAATGAATTTGAATACACGACCATATCTATACTGGATTCCGAAACTTCATAAAGATCCTTACAGATAAGGATACGTAGCGGATTCCAGTAAATGTTCTACCAAGTCTCTTTTTTTACTCCTTACTAAAATGCATTCTGTAATAAATGGGAAAACTTCGGAAGTACTGTGAAACAATATATTTGAGAAGTGGTATAAATCAGATGTGGATATTAAAATTTAGGAACTTTTACAAAATTTGAAATCATAAAATTTGACCAAACACTTACGACTTTTCAACTTTATATTCAACCATCCCCCACGATAAATTAAAATGCAAGCTATTTGAAATCATCGACATCTGCATTTTTAATAAAAATGGAATTCGTGAATCCTTTACTTATGTTGTCATTGGTCATTTGCAGAATTATTTTGTTAATAAACATTTTCTTCGTCCACACAAGGACTGTGAAGTTGATATTTAAAAGATGTTCGAGTTTTTGATTGAAAATATCTCTGTGGTTTTTGAAGACCAGGTCTTCCAACAATACAACGAATTTTGCATGGATATCAATTGCTCCCAGAGATAATGAGAACTATTTTTTATTCATATGAAGCAGAGTTTATTCAAAATGTTATACATGGAAGGATCTAGAGGAAAAGACTTGCTATGGTTTTCAACTCGACTTTTAGACATATCGACGACTTATTGACGATTAACATTCGCTATTGCCATTGTTAAGTCGATTTTATGTATCCCCATGAGCTTGAAATAAAAGAAAATACAGAGTCTTACACATCTGTACAGTCTTTTAACAATGAGTCAAGTTGATCTTTGAAGATACGGCTATTATATATAAGATATACTGAATATTTATATAAAAAAAAGAAAGTTCAAACATTGACATTTGAATGAAACAAACGCTTATAATAAAAACAAGCTTATTGCTTTATATTTTGAAAATTTCTTTGCATTTTGAAATTACAAAAACTTAACAAGGTAGTTTTCTTAATTTTTGTAATTTTGTAAAGTAAAAGAAATATAAACAAATCCATAAAGTAACTGAATTGCGAAAAAAAAACCATTAACAATTGGAAATAAATATAATACCCTAAAATTCCTTGTGAAACAAGTGATTCCTTGTTATCAATAAAGTATGAATGGAAATATGGAGTACGGCTGGTCTGACCGTCCACGGGGAATGCTTACTCCTCCATAGCACCTTATCCATCTCTGGTATTTATAGACTTTCGTGTTCATCTTTTTCCATGAACTCTTGAGTTGATAATGTTCGTTATTTCCATATTATCACCTTGAATTTTCCTTGTATCATTAATTACTATTAGTAGTTTGTTGCAATGGATATCTTTTTTGTAGAAAAGCGATGAAAAATTGTCTTCTAAATAGTAATATTGATTGTAATCATTTAGAAAATGATTGTTTGTACGGAATTAATAGGACATAATTTCTGTTAAAATTGAAGGTTTTGGTTGTGGAAGATGGTCATTTGAAGTACTTTTTATTCAATACTGGAGTATGGTGGAAGCAAAACAATTAGAGAATTGGAAAGAAGACCTATAGAAACTCTATAACAAACTCTTCTCAGCTCATTAGAGACTACTTTAGCTACTTGCAATCATTAGGTGATAATTAGGAGTCTGATTAAGTAAGAGATGTCTGCATTAATAAATTCATGCAATACCCCAGTCACGATACACTTAACGTTCCCATGTATAGTTACCGGGTATTACTATCGCCAATTCATCTGTGACAAATTAATAAGCATATACACCTAACACCTGTCAAATCTACCTGAGGTGTCATTCATTCTCTGTCAATTAAGAATGTACCCAAATCACGTCTTCTTCGTCGAGTATGCAAAATCAGTTCAAACAGAATTCTTCATACCACAGATCAAGCTAAAAAGAAAGGGGAATCTGACGAAATATGATGCACATAGGCGTCGGAACCGGGGGGTCTAGGGGGGGCATAGCCCCTCCACTTTTTTTCCAAATATATACGTAGTATAGACATTGAACGTATATTCGTAGGTTTAGCCCCCCCACTTTCCACAGATACGTCTTAGTATAGGTTAAAAATTGGGAAAGTGGTGGTGTTTTAAGAAAAAAATTTTGGTATTGAAGCTCGAACTTCTTTTTTTTGCTTGTCAGGTTTTCTGTGAAGGTACAAAAATTTTTTTTACACTTAGCCCCCCTACTTTCAATTTGCTTCCGACGCCAATGATGCATGTATTTTATTGGATAAATAATTTTCTAGATCACTTTAATACGGTTTGAAAAAAATAAGATAAAAATACCTTTGCGTCTTGAAAGTACACATAGATGTTAAGTTATAAAGGTTTATTTATTCATATACTTCTTTTTCTTAATTGTTTGGGATTTAATGATAAATACTATGCTTTAAATAAGGGTATTTGGGATTTTTTCAAAATTACTTATCAACTGAAATTAGGTGTTACATCGTAGAAGTTTTGATAAAACTGATTTCATTGAAGAATATTTTCAATGAAAATTAATTTAGATAAGAAATTCACGCTTAAGCAAAATATGATTGGAATGTCTTAGCACATTACGATATAGGCAAATCATCCAAGCTTGATTTAGCAAAGATCGCATAAAATTGCCCCGATAGAGGCCTTCTACCTTCTTTTCCATGTGTCTTCAATTGTTCTACACTTTCCCACGATTAACGTGAGCAAAATGTATAAATTTTCCAATTAATTAAATAGATTTGGTGATTGTGGTCGATAAATGGGCCTGAGATGGCAGAAAGAGAGAGAAAAAAGCCATGTGGCCAATTTTATACTTATATACATTGTAGATAAACCCGTCTTATCAAATGACGGTTGTCTTCGAGTTATTTTTCATAGTATTTATAGCTATATATCATAACAGGACGAATAATGATTAATTTCTTGTTAAGTTTTTCTAAGGAAAAAAACTTTTTATGAACCAGTTATAAAAGGATAATGTTTAAATTAGCAAATGATTATTTGAAAAATAATTTCTCCCTTTCATAAGATCAAGGAAAATCGTTGCTTTGCAAAATGCTTTGTAGTATACATTATAACTAAATTTGTATACACGCTAATACAAATTTAAATAAAATAATCATCATGTCAAATTTGAAGAGAAATAATGCTCATCTAATGAACAAAAATTTAGATGTTTCTAAAATTTCACTATGTCATAGTTTCTAGCATTAGTTAAAGTATGACCGACAGTAAAAGATGTGTTGTACGCGTATTTAACAGTACTATTAAGGAAAATGACACACTAATTTTTTTACTAATTCCCATTTGTGCAATCTATAAATATTGAATGACACCGAACATATCTTTGTGACGATAAATTACAAGAAAATAAAGTTAAACATAATAGTGGATTTCTTTTTATTTTCAAATTCTTAATTAAATTATTTTTGAGAGAAAACAAATCCGTTTTTTCTGTGTTTGAAAGAAACGATTTATTTTTTTGCAAACTTTCACTAAATTGTAAAAAAAAAATTAAGTTAAAAGAAAATCAAGTTTTTTTTATTCAAAGATTGCAATTTAAGGTTGTTTGTAATTGATGCAGGTAGATAAAAGTGCAACTTTTGATTTTGTTTTTTGTTATTGAAAAAAAGTAAATTATATGCACAGAATAATTTGCTTCATTAAAATTCTAATTCATATACAATTGATCTGTTTCGTATGTTTACTTAAAAAAAAATTTTAAAAACCTTTTTTTTTCGTGTTATTTATTCTTTATCTTCTAGGATACAACATTTTGCAAATGACATAAAGGGGAGGTCCAAGAAGATGTGGTTATTTTTATTTTGAAAAAGAAGTCGCCGACTCTGTTTTTTTTTTTACAAACCAAAGGTATTTTTGTTTCAGAATACTATTCAATCATTAATATTATTATTAAGGAATCTTTAAAATAATCTACCTCTCGATTTATTTGATGACTCGTTTCTCTCTGGCTGAGCGTCCTTAGAGAGGTCTTAGAGTCAGATAAGGCAATGACATATTGATGGCGCGCGAACTGTCAGATAACTAATAATGGTCTGTGTCTGTTTTAATTTCTAAGCTTCCGTAATAGTTCCTGTGGTCATTTTTCTCCAGCCTTCGTTAAGTGCCCTCTGATCTGTGTCTAACAATTAAACTTATCTGTCTATACTCCGATAACAAGCATAGCTGATCAACTGTCGCTGATTGATGAGAAATAAACCTTCTTCATTTTGGATTTAATTTTAAACTGTTGAAAATAGCAATATGCAGTTTTAACATAAATATTTAAAAGATCATTTATCATGATATTTCGAATTTATTAGTCACAATTCAGTATGTTTTATTGCGACTTTTCAGGACATCATAAATAGAAAGTTTTGGGGTTTTTTTTTTAAATTTGATACAGATAATTTGAAAATAATTAAGAAATGTTTCTGTAAAATTTATTAACTAGAAATCTAGGATTGTTCCTTTGGGAAGATAAATTGCTTTTGTAGGAATTTCACAATTTAATGTTAATGTATTGGGTTTACATTTCTTACGTGTTACACAAATACACATTTAATAATAAAAAGATAACGTATATATCTTTACATCTAAGCAAGCACTTAATATGTAAAGACATTATACTTATGTCGAAAACTTATTTTTAAAAATGAGGATGATGGTGCAGATTGGTTTCCAAATTTACAGAAAGCTGGTAATGACATTTTATCACCAAACGCTCCAGTTTGGTAGAAGTTGATCTTGTAACGTGTTAATATTGACACAAACCACCACACAATGCCTCGGGTAAAGGCTGCCCTGGCCGTCTTGATCCAATGATTTTACAGGTAATTAGTTTTCTTTTCCCATCATTAGTGAATTTAATCATGTATATTAATGACCAATAAAATTATATCTTTCTGTCTTCTGCGGGCCAGCAGACCCCGTAATCTGGTCGGGGTTATTAATCTCTTGTCTCCTTCAATTTTATTAAGAATTTCACTAGAAAGTTCCTTCTGTTTGAAGCATTGACAAACTCAGTTGAAGGAAAAGGCTAACCTTTAAATAAATTATAATAGTATTATATCAAAGCACCCTGCTTACGATCAGGATAACATTTTAGTATTTTTATTGAAAATCAACATTTTTCCTATTTCAGTTGAAATGTACAACTTCATTTGATTCTTTCTTTATTATACGTATTTTAAAATATTTTTAATTTATTATTTTTTATATTTTTATTTTGGTAATCCTAGACTTGGTTTCAGTTTAAATTTCTTTTTTTCCTACACTTTTTCATTTTAATTTTTTTTTGTCTTCTAAAGGGTGATTAATATGCTTTGTTTTTTTTTTTAAAGTATTAATTATTACAAATATTCTTGAATTTAAAGGATAAGTATTTTTAGGAAAAAAAGACTAAAAGTAAAAGCTCCCGTATTTTCCCCCAAAAAATCAAAAAGAAATATTAATTCAGAATAATTTTCATATTATCAGGAAAAATTAAATCTAGAAAAATTGAGTTGAAAATTACTTTATCGCTCATTATGGAGCGGAAGCTCGTGTTTCTTCGCAAGTCCCCAGCAAGTGACAGGGCGACATCTCTTTTGTGACTAATTTATGGACGGAGCGCATTTTTGTGTATCGTTTTTCCCGTCTACCCAGACCAGACCTTCATAACCCGTCAATCACCAAATGATATAACCCGATCACTACCCTTCCAGGGAGAATACAACATTTCATCCTTCCACTCCCATTGGTGTATTTTTAATTAGATCTCGCTGCTCCGTTCGTACAATCCCGCCCCCTTGTGGTCTTGTTTGTTAATTTTTTTCTAAACCAAACAGGCTAAAAAGTTATTCTGGCATTGAAAAAATATGTTTCTTATGGAGTTTAATGATAAGTTCTAATATCTGGATGTGCGAATGACATGTAAAACGTTATCAATATTTCTACGGGATACCGAGAAAATTCAGGAAAGTGTTTAGAGATGGATTCCAAAGAAGAACGTGTTCCAGTAGGAAACGAACAAGTTGTTGCAAGATGTTCAAATTTCTCAATCGATGAGATCTTAAAACCCACATTTGGGCCATCAAAGAGACACTGGTTATCAGCGTTTTCCACTGTTGGAAAAGGTTCAAGAACAATCAACACATCGGGTCTCAGTTTAGATCTACAGAGAGACAGACACGAGTCTGCTTTTGTCAGACTTTCACCCTCAGACTCTCAAGCCTCGGTCTGTTCAAGTCCGGATTCTTACCCAGCAGCTAACAGTCCGGAAGCCACTTCCCCAGGGTCGGACGGAAACGAAAAGCCCATGTGGCCAGCGTGGGTGTTCTGTACGAGATATTCCGACAGACCCTCATCGGGTACTTTTAATTACATATGTTAACTAACCAGATAAATTACATATGTTGACTAACCAGATAAATTACATATTTTAACTAAAATGAAACTCTGTTGTGGTATCTTTCTGACGTATTTTCTATTTATCTATGAAAATATGCGTGATGACTTCTGATAAATAGTCAGAAGGACAATAAGGTAGTTATAATAACATTTAATTTTTTATTATTAATGGAATGAAAGTTTATAAAACATATTATTATTTGTTTACAATGTTTTACACCTGATGATTAATTATTTGAATAACCAAAACAGTATAGTTTAATGAACTAAAATATGAAGTAATGGTATGTATTAACTACAAGAAACCTAAACTATAATATCATAACTTTGTTGCATTGTTTTTATTGATAAAAAAAGCACTCTTCCCACAACAAAAAAACATAGATGGAAGTTGTATGAACCAAACAATATAACTAAAACGTTGTTATTATATAGATGATATTCCTTTACAAAATTGAATGTTCATTGTTAATTTTTGTATACATGGAAATTTTTCGGCACATACCCCGCTAAGTTGGTACAAAGCTTGATGTGACATCCCACAATGTTTATTACTCTTCACTCAGCAGTGGCTTAATTGGAGCTCATTATTCCCCAGTCCATAAAGTTTTCAACTTACAAAGCTGCAACTGTGTTTGGTAATTTACCTCCATGATCACTTATCTAAATACAGGGCTAGATTGGACAAGTTAAACTGTCGCTGTATTAAACACTCCAAATTGTTGTGTTTATATAGTATTGTTTATCATAAAAATTGTCTACCTTATGAAAAATAAATAGCTACAATGTATATATGTATATATGTAGATAAATTTGTAGCTTATCTTTACTGAAAGTCGATATTGTAAATGGAACAGAACTATCCGTCTACAATCCTTGTTAATGTTTAACATGGCAAATTTATTTTACTTTAATAAATAGAAAATTCCTGAACATTCATAAAAAATAATTAATCACAGAAGAATCACTTTGAATTTTAAAAAAAAATTCTTGGAAGAAAATTAATATATTACATGTATTAACATTCATATTCCTAAATTAATTAGAAAAATCTAATGGTGCATTTAATTTTTTTAAAAATATTTACATAATTTTACACTTCTTTTAGAATTAATCAGCATAAATCATTCACTAGCAAGTGGACATGTATTTTTTTTTTTTGGATATTAAAATGTTTATTTTGATCTAGGTCCACGTTCTCGGAAAATCAAGAAAAAGAAAACCCCGGATGAAAAACGACCAAGAACAGCCTTTTCCACCGAACAGCTACACAGACTGAAAACTGAGTTTGAGGAAAGTCGTTATCTTACAGAAAAGAGACGATTAGAACTCTCCGAGGAACTCAAATTGTCCGAGTCTCAAATCAAAATCTGGTTCCAGAACAAACGTGCTAAAATTAAAAAGTCTACCGGAGCTAAAAATGTCTTGGCCCTGAATTTGATGTCACAAGGACTGTATAACCATTCCACCGTTACTCTGTCAGACGAAGGTGATTCCTAGTGCTTACTCTGAGAATACTTTATATATTTTCATTCTCTATTGATATATTTATCAAACTATTTTGATTTATCATTTGTACAAAGTACATGTATTTTGATCGTCATTACAATAAAGCAATGTTAATTTAAGCTTTTTATTTCAGTACATCTATTTTTTTTAACTAAAGGACAAAGATTAGCAACGAGCATATATATAAAAAAAAAATTTAAACAAGTTTATTAATTAATATGAAAAAAGTTTTTGTGAAGTAAAGAATTTTTGAGCTATACATGCTCGATTTCGTTTTGTAGGAGTGTGCAAAAGAACAACGATTTGTTTGGGTTTTTCTAGTAAAGGAGATTGAATTATATCTCTGTATAAAACAATTTTTTTTCAGAGGATTCTCTAACTTTTAAGAGTAGAATTTATATAACAATATACTCAAGTATTTCCTTCCATTATTACATATGCATTCACGTAACAAAGATAATTAAAAACTGGACCAACTTTTCATTGTAAAACAATAAAGCATGATGACTTAGTTACAGAAATTTTATACCGTTGCATACAAGTCAGAACGACCATGGTAAATTTTTTACAAGTAAAGAAATTAACATTGAGATAACGTTGTACATAAAGTCTGGTTTTTTTTAAATTATACTTTATTACAATTTACATTTAGCAAAGTGCTCAAAAGAAATCTGCGAAACAATAATTTATTGTGATCAGTTTTGCTTGATGTTTTTCTTTGTAAATTTTTTTCCTTAAAAATTGGGATTGTTTTTTAAATGTTCCTTTAGTTTAATATCTTAGATAGTTCCCATATAAAGATTTAACTTCTTTTTTCTTCTTTTCCTTTTTTCCATTAATTATGTACATATTCAGGAGAAACTCCAGAGTTCAAGGGTATCAGAGGACGAGGTTAATACAAAATCCTGTTCAACATGAAAACCAAATTTGAATCTTGATTATTAAGACTTAAACCTAAAATTCTTAATTAAAAGACCACATATATTTTTATTTCCTTTTAATAATGGGATTCTACCGCACTAATGTTCACCTGATGAAGCTGCCATAAAGATTGAATTACAAATGTATTCATTGACATTATCACTACTGATCAGTGGAATTGATAAATTTTTCTTATAGAATTAATCAACATAATTTACATATCTTAACCACTGAATTTTCTCTAAAGAACTTTGGAAGTAAAACTTAATTTTTTCCTTATTTTATTCGTTTCATATTGACATTGTTATCAGTATTCTGTTATACATATCAGATTTTATAAACACCCTGCTTTTATTCCACCCCATTCAAATCTCCCTTTTCCTGATGCTATCAATTGGTCATTAATATTGCTGTGGTCTATGACACTACTTTCAATTCGAGTCTTCTTTCTCTATTCTAAGCTTAGAACTATCAACTTTCAATGATTCTCTCTCACGAAAGCAAAAGCTTTTCAAGCTGA
Source organism: Saccostrea glomerata (assembly GCA_003671525.1). Lineage (NCBI taxonomy): Eukaryota > Metazoa > Mollusca > Bivalvia > Ostreida > Ostreidae > Saccostrea > Saccostrea glomerata. Next base: position 4,211,674 of record PRKT01000008.1, read on the forward strand.
AAAAAAGTCTATGTACATTTTAAGGTTTATTACAAGATACTATCAGTAGATTGTTGTTCATCAAAACATGAATATGCCCTCGGGATATAGACAATCAAGGAGATAGAGGATCACCTTGATTACCAGTCTTTCTTTCCTAATACCATAACGATCACATATATAGCCGTTCATGACAAGTCTTGAATTAATGAAACTTGTTACAGTTCTGTCTCAGATTCGAAAGATGAATTCAATGTGGACATTTTATTTTCAAAGTACGAGGTTTTAAATAGATTAACAGCAAGCTGTAGTATCCACTTTGTTTATTTGAATAAATTTACATTTTGTTTAACCTATATCACTTAATCTTAATTATATATCTTTTTTTCATTTGATTGATTTCTTCTGTAACAGTAGCCACAATAGAATTAAAGTTCCAAACTATTTAGCTTTTTTCACAGTTAACTTGCATAGACGTTTCCAATTTGCCAGTGCACCCGTTTATCGTAAAATAGGGTTTCAATATCTAATCATCCTACTCCAGAATGATGTGAACAATCGGCCTGAACAATCCTTGTGTGATTGAAAAATAATAGTAGGCTGTTGTCATTTCTTTTTTTCCTAAAATTATATGTCTGTCTATTAACTTGTTAAATTGTGTACTGTGCCCCCTTGTGGATTTAGGAAAAGCTATCTCCACCTTGGTACAATTTCATTTCTTTCGGAATCTTGACTGAATAAGATGTCAACTCTATACTGTCATCAATCTATTAATGGAACCCGGGTATCCGACAGGGCGACTTATTATCTCAATTATTCTTACTACAAGATTAACTGCTTTTTGAAATCCATAGTCAATTTTGCAGCCACTCAGACTGGGGCTCCTGGGGTTTCCTATTCACCCAGTGTATTGACATTCTTAGCATTTGACTTCTCTCTATTGCAAGTGGATATATGTTTTCTTTATGTGTAACATTAACAGGCTAAGCAGTGAAATGACACGTGATTAACACATTCAGTCCCTGGAGTAGTGTTTCAGCATATATCATTGATTGTAGAAAATGTGTCTCGGGGCCGGTAAACATATCCTTTGAAAAAAGAACAAGTTAGTATCACCCTCTCGATAATGAGAACATACGTCTGATATTAAAAATTATTACACACATATCCTGTATTTCTGCATAATACATAAAAATTAATATAGTACATACAGTTTTCTAACTACAGGACCCGAACAAACTGAGCACATTTTCGTTCTTTTTAAAGCTTGAAGTCCAGTTTCACGAAAATTAGTCCAGATATTGCATATGGTTTCCTTTGATTATTTTATAATCAGCAACATAGTATATATATTGATGTAAACTACAGAAACTGTTGCTGTGCATAATTTTGCAGGCATATATTATCGCAAGCGACAATGTACAAAATATGCATAACACAGATCATCGTCCATATTTTAATGTCTTGAACTGTTCGGATTATGGTCCTTGCACTCTTATAAATTTAAATACTGGTACAAAAGATATGTGTTTTTTTATTCAAATTATTTTCATTTGACATGAGCCTACCACTATTTCAACAATACGTAACATCAATATTGCTAAATTATTTCGTTTTCAAAAATTTGAATTATAAAGGAATCTGGCGAGACTTTAGGGCATGATTCAGCTGGATTTTAATCTTTGTTGTTCATCCTGACGACTCCGATAGATAGAAGATTTAATTAATTCTAAATTATTCCTCAGCACTTAACTCTGTAACAATTATACATGAGCGCATAAGGAGATAGCTAAATTAATGCATTATGAAGGGGAGATATCATAGAATAGGAAATGCATGTCTATGTTTATATATTCTACATAGATATTGTTATGCATAGCAATGAAATCTAAAGCCTTTGAAATAAATGTCGTTTTTATTTCTGTCAGGAGAAGATCTAATTATTATATCTTAAAATCTTTATTCTTTATTTTATTTAAAGATAATCTTCTCATCTTATTTACCTACATTATACATTTTCAAATTAGATACTATGATGCACTTCAACATTGATTTTAAATGCACTGTATAGACCTACACAATTTTTACTTCCATACGCTGCGATCAAAACCCCAAAATACTTTACATATGTTTTTAGCAAACAATGTTTTGAGATTTATACACATTAACACACGGTTTTCACGATGAACTTTTTATATATATTTTCTAAAAATAATTTACATTTAACATTAAATATTTTCAAACGCATGCACGTAACCATGAACATTTAATATTATATTATATATGAATTATAATATAAAAATATCTATAATTATAATATATATTTATTTTGCTGAGTGAAATCTAATGTGCCTAAGATCATGACAATCGTTTCTAACGTCACTGGGAGGGGGATATAAAAAAGGAACATAGAATGTTTCTTGTATTTCATACATACAAGTACTCTGAAGTTTACATCAAAAAGATGCTTGAGTTTCTGATTGACAATATCTTTGTTGTTTTTTTTTAGACCAGGTCTTCCAACAATCAATTGGAATTTCCATGGCTACCAACTGCGCCCCTTTATTAGCAGACCTATTTTTGTATTCATATGAAGCAGAATTTGTCCAAAATCTTATGTGTGAAAGGAAGAATACGCTTGTTGTGGCCTTCAAAAATATATGCACAATCAAAATTCAGATGGTCCAGATAAGGGCTTAATATTCCGCTCTAGGGAAAACCGATGGAAAAAAGTAAAATGTTATATAAAAGTGATTTAGTCTTGTCAAAAAATAAAGAACTACATATGTAGAACTATCTTATTTAAGTTTGGCCTTTTCCAACCATGATGTCAACTAATATAAGTGCTGACTTTGTGCATATAAAGTTAAATTTTGATGATATCATATATTTGAATTCGCACTTCAAAGATCATAAAACCAAGCTACTTATACAGTAAACAGTTCAACAACGATAATACAGTATCGGGTAGCCCAAAAATACACTCATCATTATTCTGCAAATGAAGTTATAAAATAAAACATTAAATTGTTGATTTAGAGGTCCCAAGGACGAGAATTTTCCGCCATTACCAATTCAGTGATTTAAAACTCCAAACTTCATGAGGTATTTATCAAGTGGTCTTTCTTGGCAATTTAATTTTTTTATTTTCAATTTATTCACGAAAAGTCAAAAGTTCATAAAAGCACATAAATCTGAAGTTTGTTAAAATCGAGTTAAGATATATCCCTCCTTTTTAATTGAAACCAAAACAATTTTCTCATAGAAGAAACCCGATTAATTAAAATGGGATTATTATATTTCATACAAAGATCACCACTGGCTTTGTGAGCACTATCATATAGAGTTGTCTAGGCTATATATCATCGTCTAAAAGTCCCATTAACATTCAATTTAAAGTAAGACTGAGATGATAAATTACTCATGTAATAGAACTGCATTTTAGTCCTCTGTTCGCCCAAGTTTGGTCTTTCAAGGTACGTTAAAATTTCTATGGCTCTTTTTTGAAATTTGGTAATGAAGTCATTTAAGAGAGGGGAGAATTGGGTAGAAGATGCATATCTAATTAGGCGGGCTTTCAATTTTTCGAGTCATTATTTGGGAATATAACACAGAAGAAATGATCTTATCGTGTACTTCATGTCAATTTATGATGATATTTATAATCAATTTAAAGATCCTATCATATCACACCTGTTCCAATTTCCAGGCGTATTTTTTTTATTTCCTTTTTTCTCCCATTTTTCAATTTTCCACATATTTATATTTTTCACGGTACGTAAGATTGTGTATTTCACTGGCCCCTCGAGATAATCATCGACGTCACGCTTGAGGAAAAAAGACATCAGAACACAAAGTCAAGATCTGAGAACCAAAGGGAGACATGAAATCCGAGATTTCTGGATTTGAGGACATTATTTACAGAGCTTGTCAAGACGACATTCAGGGTAGGAATTTTAATCAAATTTTGGACCAGGGTGTAAAATGTCGGAACTTGATGGATGAAGGCGAGCGCCCAATTACTATGAATTATCGCCCATATTTACCATATTACACCTCTTAATTCTCTCTAATGTCTTCCTTCCAATTTTCTTGCCCTTCTTAGCTTAAAAAAATGTTTTCATGACAGTCAGCATCTTTCTGTGAGTTAGCGGCAGATGTAAATAATTTTTGTCAAAAATCGGTTCACCAAAACATGTAAATTTTAAGGATTTTTTTTTTAGTTTTGGTTTCTCCGAAGACCATCACAAATACTTTATATCCTCACTTTATCAAATGTTTCATGTGTATTTCACAAAGTATCTGAATATATTTTTTATCAATTAAACATCTTTCAAATTTTCTTATGTTATTACATATTTAAAAACAGTTATTTATCTGCAGTATCTCTTGAAAGAGTATAGTATCTATGTACGTAAATGAATTTATTTCAATTTTCGCATTTTCGACATCTTTCAGCATCTTAAATAAAAGTTAAAGGTCTGAGGTACCCGGCATCTTTTAAATGCTTTAATTCACTCGTGAATTTATAGATATAAAAAAGTATATATTTTCAGGATTTTACTTTTCAGAAGGCTAAGAAAGACAACAGCACAATATATAGTCAACGAAATAACAGATGTCAATATTTAAAGTGAAGATAACGAACAGGGATCGATAAAAAGAAATCCACAAACAATTTGAATTTGTCAAGAGGACATAAAACACGGATCCCTGGACATTCTAGAGGTGGGATCAGGTGCCTAGGAGGAGTAAGCGTCCCCTGTTGACCGGTCACACCCTCTTTGAACGCTGTGTATGAATCAGGTAAAGTCAACTCTTTATAAAAACAAAGGCATAGAAATAAATATGAAACAATTCAGCCGAAATACGACCTAATGAAAGGTTACATTTGCTAACAAGGTCATTATAACGACTATAGATATTGCGTAATGCTGACTTTACACTAGGCTGTGGAAATTCCTGTAACGACAACTTGCCAATGAGTAACCTGTCTTTATCCTAGCAAAGGTGAGAGCTGTATGTCTTACAATAGGCATCTGTGAAGACGGCATGTGCAATTGCAAGTGCAAATACAATGAAAAAATCAAATACAGCTCTGCTTTTGAATTTAGTTCTGTAGCACTTTTAGTTCAAGATGTTCTTGAACGTGCATGAAGCTTGTGTATTTCATAATTTAAAGAAGAAATGAAAAAATTATTTCAACTTTCCTACGGGGTACAAAATATTCTAAATAAAGAGTTTGTTTTTGGTTACTCTTTTCACACATGTACATAATTTTAAGTAATATGATTATTTTCTTAAATGTAAGAAGTTAATTTTATGATTAATATGGTGTAAATATACCTTGATGTTCTTAATTTTTTTTCATTCATCGCATTAAAAAAAAATTAAACAACAGAAAATAGTCTAACACTAACCCTGATTCTTTTATTATTATGGAAATCTCCTATAGTTCTGTAAACAGATGAAATATTGTTTCATTTTTATAATGATAAGACTTGCGTAATTTAATGAATAAAAATATATGGCTATACAAAGTATTTATTGTTTCTAATTTTTGAAGAAAAAAATATATAAAGAGAGATAAATAGGAGGTCCTACTGGAAATCCAGTAGAATTTCAACATCTTTCTGTCCACTTCATATAATTCCTTATTAAAGTGTCCAAATAAAAGAGTAAACAACGTTTACTTCTACTTTATTGATAAGGGGTTAACCAGATCATTTTAAAAGATACCAGAGGGAAAGATCACGATTAAGTTGTCTTTAAGTATCAAAACGCATTCCTTGGCTTCGAATATACAAATTTAACATGTGTAGTTTATAAATGATTTTACATAAACAATATGTTCAATTCATGAAGTCAATCAAATCTATCATTATTGAAGAAAAGGTTAAACGCATTTTTAGACAATTTATTTCTTATTCAAAGTATATTTGTACATTTCTTTCTTTAACTACGATGTATATTTCTGTTTAGGCAATTTTACACAATTTTGTATTAAGAGAAGACTATCTAAGTTTATGAACATGTCTTATCAATATTAAAATATTGGCTAAAATTAAGAAAAAGTAAAAATTGTATTTTGAGTGCATGTTATCAAGATATGGTAGAGAATAAAGATCCCTTGATTATGAATACAAAAAAATAAAATGTACTCTCTAGGTTTAGCTGATTGTTTCATAGTAATCAATAAGATAGTATTACATTAGACATAACATACAATAGAACGTGAGATGTTTTTAAACAGAAGGCTATATCTGATATATGTAAATCACCAAAATGTATGTTATAAAAGCATTTAGTTGATTATTTTTGTTTACAAGGTTATTTAAAGAAACTCATCCATGTAAGCAATTTCATGTCTCAGACTTTCAGCACATAATTTAAAGATTGAAACTGGAAGATACGAGAACTTAATAAGGAGTGATAGGAAATGTGATCTGTGTAATTTAAATGATATTGAAGATGAATTTCATTTTTTATTAATTTGTCCAGTTTTTCACGATTGAGAGACAAGTTCATCAAACATTACTACTCCCGAATATTAAGTGTCTTCAAATTAATACAACTATTCTGTATTACAAATACCAAAGATGTAAATCAGTTAGGGAAATATATATATCATGCTAATAAATTACAAATGAAATGTTTAAATCAATTAGCTAAATAATAAAATGTATTTATCACTAGTTGGTAAAAGTGCATAACATGTTATTGTACTATAATGTATGTAATTGGCAAATACAATGTTGTGCTTATGATGCTTATGGGATGTACGTCCCACGGAATAAAGAAATGAACTATCCTTTTGACTCTTTGTCAATAAAATGTGTTCAGTTTAAACAATTTGTGTTATGTGCTTGCATTATTTTCCCCGAATTTCTGTAACGATGGTTGAAACGTGTTGTCCATATGTTTAAAATAATCAATTTCAATATTATTATATATTCTGTCATCTATTCAGTATAGTTGTCAATGTTTTCAGTTTTTGGGTAAAATTTGCAGAGTCTTCGTTATTCAATTCATACCACACAGAAGTTTAACAAGAAAAAAGTAACGTTAAACATTTTTTGAAATTTACTGTATTAAACTTTTACAATAAACTTCGTTGACCATGAATTTTCATTGGATGTTCGCGTATTTGTTCATTAAAACTGGACAATATTTGAATAAATATAGAGATTCTATCTTTATAATTAGCAAAGCATCTGCACATGCAAGCACCAGTCTATAAAGAGCACAGAATTAATGATCCAAAGCATGTCACCCAAACAATGGCACCGTGAAAAGAGCGGCTTGTCCGCCTCGCCGGCCTATTTATTTATTCATTTCCCTGATAACAGTAAGCTTATCAAGGGAATATCTTATCGGGCCTGCAATAAAGAAAAAAAAAGATTTCAAAGGGAAAGAAGCTCCGAATACATGTAGTTTAATTATTTTTCCTAAATTCAGGGTAAATTACATGTACATGAAAGTAAGTGCATGACATCTTTAATATAGATCTTTTTCAATATGATTTCTTTCCTGTTCATATCACGATCCTTTCTTTTTATTTTTTTTTCTCTCTAGATAAGACAACTTTGTTAGGGATAACAATTTACACTTTGGGAAAACACTTTTTCAATCTTCATACTGATGCTCCTGTTTGGGCCGTTGTGTAACAATTTAATGGAATTGTAAGTCGGGTATGAATCAGTATGAAGTCCATTACTGGTGTTTGTAGTTGTCCTATCTCATTAAGATACAAATAATTCTCCTAAACACTCCGACAGGTTATAAATCTTGCTCAATAACCAGTTTTCAGAATCATATATCAAATTTAAATGCCACTTTCTCAATGAAATATTTTGAAATGCGGGCCTAGGGTATGTCAAGCTCTGTCGTTGTATTCTTCTTACTTTGACACGAGGTCAATTTGATTTCGTAACGATGGTCAGTTTCAGTCCTTCGGTATTCTCCGGGTTGGTGGAAATGTATTGATGAATGAGTTGACCAGCGCCACTGTGATAATTAGAAATCTGCCTGTCAGACGCCCTGCTTCCTCTTCCTGTGAACCTATAATTATCCTAGTCTGTTAATGTGTCTACAATCGCCGGTTATCGGGTAGCTGATCATTATAGGTGTCAAATGTTAACAAACTTAATTACTGATTGCTGGAAAGCGAGCTGGTGAGCAGGTCAATTAACAGACTTGTACAAATTGACTTTCTGTGGAAAATTTTTAAGTGGGACATAGTTCCTTTTCGAACTCGATCTCAGATGCGCTAAATATAATGATGTCGATAATTAGTTTGCATATCATGCTCTTCACTTTCTTCGACGAATATGATGCACAATGAGTACTATTTTTCTTTTTCTTTCATTGAAACAATTCCAAATGAAAGATGTAATTTTCTATTTGATATTCATTTTTCTCCTTACGCATTTCCCAAAATTGAGATCATAAGCGGAATTCTTGCCACAGATCCCTCACTGTTGCTGACGTTATGCCAAATACAGTTTATCATTGTTGTTAACTTCCGGAAGAGAAATTTAATTACTTTGTTCTTATCATTATATTTTAAGAAGGATTTTTCTTACAATATAACATATTAATATAAAAAATATTTGACTAATCCTTTTTGTGAATTTTAATCATCAAGAGCCGAAATAAGGCTGAACTATCAATATTATAAAATACAGGTTCTAATTATTAATGATATCGCGGCACCTTTTAGAATTTGTATCATTTTATTGATGACCTATTAACGGTAAGCATGATGTAAAAAATACATTTGGGGAATATTGGTAATAAAATGTTATTTTTGGAATGCTTCAAAAAGCAACATACCAATCAAAGGGATCTAAAGGCTGCGAGGAAAAACAAATCCAACCATTCTTAAGTTGCTTTAAAAAAGCTCAAAGTCGCCTGTTCGGAGTTATCCTTCAATGAATAAATTATGAATTAATTCATTATAATTTTCAATGAATGAGTAAAACATAAAGAGAACCATTCTGAGTTTTCCTTGAATGAATAAAGTAAAAAAATAAAGTTTTACTTAATTGGATAAAACAGGCTATACATTGTAAATCAAGTGCAGCTGCACAGAACGCCAAACAGAAATTATATCTCCTTTTGTATTTTTTTCTGTTTGTGCAACATATCATATCTAAGTGTCAAACAGAATTGTTTGTCAGAATAATTTTCCTATCGAAATTACCCAGAATTTGAATATTTTTGAATACTCTCATCCTTTATTTCATTACGGGTGGCAGAGAAGTAATTTTAATGACTCTAAACTTTGATGCAACTAGGATAGGAGATAATAATTAGCCAATAAAACCTGACGCTGAAACAGATAGGGTTGGTTTGGCGGGAGGGTCTGAGCACTGTGATGTCTCTATGAAATAAAACCACAGGGGAGGACTAATCTTGGAGGCTTTCTTTATTGGTGCTTGGGGTATCATCTTCAATATCCAACTGGGGCTATAAAGTCGGAATAAAATCTTCATCGTGTCCTTTATTTGTTATAGAAGAGGAATGGATCGTATTCTGTTCTGTTAAATGCCACACTGCTGCAAAAAATATAAAGCAAAACACAAAAGAATAGGAAACATCGTACGTTTTAATAGGGGGTAGCAATGTCAGAAATTTAGTGCTTCAAATTTACATATAACATATTTTATAGCTTTCGTGTCGTCTCTTCGGCTCCAAAATCAAGTTATGTCCCGTCTATTTTATCTCCAGATTGTCCATAATTAAACATAGCGACTATATATGAAGTGAAAATTTAATCTGCTTTGTTGTCATTTAAAGGCAATTAAAATCGGACGATTAAGTTACTTCCCATGCCATGATGATGCAAATAATAATATCTAAATGCAGATAGGATACTGTATGTCAAGATATCTGCAAAATATACGATCGATGTGAAGAATGGCGTAGCTGGTACAATAGCATTTCATTACCACTTAAAACTTAAAGTGCAATCTTTATAAATTTGGGTCTTAAAATGATTTCATTAAAAACATAAATTTATATATAGTTATTTTCATGAACCTCACAAATTCACAGTACCATCACTACCATGTACTTAGTATAGTATCTAACCTTTCATTTAAGTTGAATTACATTAAACAAATTGTACAATAACGGGGGGGGGAATCACACAGTCATTTAAATGTTTATATAATGGCTCAACAATTAGTATGCAAAAACTTCAGTCAGCATTTGACTGAACATAATTTGCCTGCAATATCATTGTATTGACCATAGAACTTAAGAAATGATGACTTTCAACGAGACTACTGATACTCTTGTTTTATCAACTTATTTGTCAGTTACTTACCTTCTTTTAGAAATTGTTTATACGTAAAGCATGCTCTTGCATATTGAATCAACTGATAGATATAGACCCCGTATGAAGGTGATGAAGATATATTGCTGCATCAGTAAAAGAAATTGACGAGTGAAAAGTTAAAGTTATCACGTATATCATATACCTTTGTAGTTAGATTACCATAAATATTAATTTCTGTTTCCAGTAAAAGTCTTGTTCCAATAAAATATTCAAATATGATATTAGACTCTTTCCTATTTTTTATTTCAAGCTCACCAGGATATGTCGTATCGACATGAGAATTGAAATAACGATTGTAATTGAAAATATTTAAATGTCGAGTTGAGTGCCTCAGCAATTAAGTTTTTTTTTCCTTCCACGTAAAAATATTGTTGTATATAAAGTTGAAAAATCGTACATGTAACTTGTTATGTTGCTGGTTTTGGTAAGATTTTGAGATTTCTAATTTTCCTAACGTTCCTTTGGAATTTTTAAGTATCCACATCTGATTTTTTTAATGCACAGAAGTTTCTCCTTCACTTCTGTTAACATTTTAGTGAGGAGTAAGGAAAGAGGCTTGGTAGAACATTTACTGTAACCCTACAATGTATATTTGGCTATTAGGATTTTTATGAAGTTTTGGAATCCAATATTGATATGATTATTCAAATTCATTTTGGTTTGGGGGAATATCAAAAATAATCAAAGCTGACCTATGTGTTTGAAGAACGCCCTCCTTAAAAAGTGAGCTATAGATATAATTAGGATCACCCCTTGTAGAATTAAGTCCCTGTCCGACTAAAATATATATCATTTATGACAGTAAATAGTTTTATGCTGACGAATGACTTAATATTGCAAGTTGTGTTTCGTATTTGTGTTATGTTCAACATATATATTGTTTATATTGTAAATTAGTTGTAACTGTAAGCCCTTACAAGGGCCTCTGCAAATTTTCCCCACTTGGAGCTTTAGGTTCATTGCTACAATCTGACTGGTTGAGAGTTAGCGTCGCTTTATACGATTTGTGAAGATAAGTAGAAATGTTTTGTAGAGGAAGCTGAGAGATAATTTTTCAAACCCTCCCACCTCTCCCATTTTTTATGAAAAAAAGAGCTTTGAGCTATAAGCCTTTGGACCTCACCTTCAGCCATTTACAAAGGTATTTTGGAATATTGTAATTTTGATGTATTATACCACATATTGTGTTTGCAATTGGTTATAGTTACAAAACTTCTAATAGACATGTTTGTAAGTCTAGACTTGTACATTTTGCTTATGCATGTAAATTTAATTGGTCTCAACCGGTGTTTGCTTGTCAAATTTTGGTTTTTGTATATACTAGCTTGAAATATATCAAGCCTTAATAAACAACTATTTCAACACATACATGTGTTAATTTATAGTATTCTAGTTACTGTTCATTTAATTTTTGCTTGAAAGAGGAAGCATAAAATTTAGACAATGAGCCTTACAAACAAAGACAATGTTGTTACCTCCTTTGTCAGCAGGGATCAGTAGATATCGATTGTGTTATCTATCAATTTCCTTTATTGAAAATAGAAGGATAGATTGTTTTGTTTTGTTTTATTGCCCTTCGCTTAATGCGAGATTTTAACAAACATCTGATGCATTTAATCCATTCTGACAAAGTGTCAAATTCTTCTTTCTTTTCCATGTCTTGCTTATTGCCTGGCATAGTTTTCTACAGAATCCATATGTAGCAAATTATGACGTCAGTTAAAAGATGAAACCCTTTTACCTGTCGTGGCACAATTGGTATCCATTGGAATTTCGACGAAATGTTGGAATGTCTGTAAAAACTACATGGATATTGTTAATCAGAAACTTTAGCGTCTTTTGAATACTAAATTGCGTATGCAATAAGAATGATTTTAAACAAAATGTTTTTGCAAATGACCAATTAAAAGGTAGATTTTACAAGTTACATTTTATGAAAGAAGCAACTGTCTTTATGATGTAAAAAAAAAAAAAATGAACTTTAATATTGCAGGGAAAATTAATTGCTCAATCTAATTGTATTTTGAGACACTTTAAAACATATGATTCATCAAGATGCGCGCATTTTGTCAAAACACCCTTTAAATGCGTGAATCACTACATCTGATATTTACAGAGGAAATCCCATTATATCTATATAATAACAGTCTTACCTGATAAGCTTCCTGACCTTTGACCTTGTCAACCTCCATATCTCGGAATGGACAAATCTCTATCTCCCGGAGAATCACGATATCCAATCTTCAAAGGATCTACGTCATCAAGTGTTGACTTAGAGCACAAAATGGTCTAAATCAAAAGTAAGTGTTTGCATACTTCATATTGTCCCTTTTTGTCTAATCTTTTTATCGATTGGACAATGATATGCACTTAAGATGTAGAGGTTTATTAGACAAGTACCATGGTTCTTCTGGTGATATCCTCAGGTAGATTGTCGCTACTTGGAGACTGTATCTCATTTAGAATTGAATCAAGAATACTAGACAGTGTTCGGAATTAGGTTTTTAAAAACTTTTTTTCATTTTATAAACATTTTTAAAAAAATTGTAAAAGGGTGAGTAAATTTTGCATATATGATCTTACTTTCAACATTGTTTCTTGCATGACAAAATGTTTACAGCAAGATATCAATTACTGGATTAAGCACTATTTTGTTGAAAATAGTTTTTCTTTGTATTTAAAAAAAATGTATTTTTATTTTTCTTATATCTGTGATGATGCTTCAGAGGATGCTCTAATAATTTCTGTTTGAAATCAGTGCCCCAGTGTTCTTTATTTTCAATCAATTTTTTTTTAATCGTCACGTTTTCTTTCTAAATTGTAATTTGTACTTGTGCACATGTAATAGTGTGACCTTAGCGTATCACGATCCTCACCTGAGAATTATTATAGTCCTAGCTTCTCCTTGACCATGTCAACAGCTCTCGCAGTGGTGGCGTTATTCCTTTGTGGATCCACATTACAAGTTTCAGGGGTGGATCCAGTTTCTACCACCTGTGTTCTGCAATGTGATTTGTCTTTTGGTGCTGTTAATGAAGTGGCCGGCTGTGACTGTGATGCATTAAGAGGTGAGAGGCTTTCAATTTAAATTAATATCATACAGAAGAAAGGTTGGAGATGATAATTTGAATTTCTCTTGTCACGATATCAAAGATGCAGCCCTTCTCAAAATTTTAAAATAAAACAACAATAAAATATTGCTATAAGTTAGAAATACCCGCAAATAAGTGTTTCTTTAAAAAAAACTAGCACTTGGAATCTAGCAAAGAATCATTTATTTAAATGTACATACATTAAAGAAGCATAAACCTCTTTTGCTCGATTTTCATATGATTAATCGAATTAAAAATGTCAGACAACGAACAGTTATCAATCTCATGAAAACTATTTTAAGAAATACAAATCTATGAAAAGGGCACAAATTTGAACCCCTAGAATTCAAGAGATGGGATAAAGTACCTAGGGGGAGTAAGCATCCCCTGTGGACTAGTCACACTCGCCGTAAGTCTCTCGCATTGATCGAGGAGACTGAACATTTCGTTGTCAAATTTTGTTCAATAACAAAGGCCTAAAAAAAAGTATTATACAAGTCAGCCAAAATTCTGTCTAGAAGTAGGTTAATTTCTAGTCAGAAAATAAAGATGTTTATGCATTATTTTACTAATAGTAGTTGCAAATAAAAATAATAAACTATATTTAATGTTGTTACGTACGAGGATATATGCCTTTCATCGTAAATCTAGGTATAATTGATTTCTAGTTTTTAGTTTAATAAAATTATGTTATTTTCACCCCCACCTCTGATGTTTTAGAGGTCTGTGTTTTTTCTGCTCCTGATTGGACTTGTTTAATAGACTTCTGAGTACGAATACTGTTAATTGTCTCCTTATATTTCATACAGCAAAATATGACAAATTTGGTGCTTTTAGCTAGGAATTCCCAATTATTCTGTAAAATTGGTAAACATTAAGAGACAACACTGCACTTCAAGAGTTTGACACATCTGTTCATATTTTGATATCATAGTAGTTAATTAGAACATTACAATGAAAGCCTATGATAAACGTGCTGACTCTAACTGTTCTATCGTCAAGTTCCCTTACTGTTGTGGCAATATAATTATATACCCTTATCACATGCATATGGAGTTTATGTCTCCGAGCTTAAATGAGGTGCGCTTTTGACAAATAATTTGACGACACAGGATAACACCATGAAGTTTGAAGTCAACATTTCGCAGGTTCTTTGTTCGGAACATTGACCTTGTTAACAAATGCAATTTATGATTAAGCAGACTAATGTTTTACAATCTAGTCAATAATTTATCTACGGATTTTCCTTTTTCATTTGATAATGAAAAGGGGCTCGCTGAGAATGTGATCAGTCGATGAGGGATGCTTACTCCTTCATGGCATCTAATCCCTCTTCTATATTTTTTAAAGGTCAGTGTTTCTCCATTCCCAATTTGAATTGTATCTACAGACTTCTTATATTGTCTATTATCTTCATATTTCATTCAAAAAAACATTTCAGATTTTTTTCTAAGGACAAGGTAGGGTAACGGCCAAATCTGACCCCTTATTTGATTTAAAAATCAGAACACAGGTCAAATTGTGATAATTTGTAGTTAAGAACTTAAAATAATGCTTGCTTTAGAACCAGCACTAATTTGGATTAAAAGCTTACATGAAAGCCACGAGAGGGTGCAAAAGTAGGACATTTTCCCGAATTTTTACAATTCTGGTAGAATTTCATCATATTTGCGATACTTTTCTCTTCGGAAAACATAGAGCAGAAGCTTGCCTATCTGATATTTTTACACATAAATTGCATATGATATATACTATTTTATAAAATATATGAATTTAGTAGATAAGCAATCTTGTGCTCAATGTTTTCTGAAACAAAATGGGCTGTAAAATTAATGAAAAATTGCATAAAAATTAGAAAAATCGAAAATTGACCTATTTTCTGACCTCTCTGTGACATCTGTGTATTTTAAAACTTAGAAACAATACTCATTTTATGGCAGGGATGACAACAGTGTTTAAAGATAAACTGCTGCATCATTCTGAAAGACACTCTATGTCAGGGTCCAAAAAGGGGTCTCACCCCTTTCTTGTCCTTTCTATTTTTTGTTACTAATATGTCTATATTTTTTAATTTATTTATTTATTTTGTTTGTTTCATGGAGGCGTAATTTTAGAAAAAATATTAACTAACAATAAAATAAATAGAAAGTCTTCAACAAAGTAAGAAGTAATCTTAATTCCAGTGTAGATTATAACGTATTGTGGTTGATCTAGTTGTTACGCATGGTAGCTGTATACTCAAGATGTCCTTTTCTAACTTGACTCGATTAATGGAAAGTGCGTAACTCATATATAAATTTTCGAATACTATTAATAAAGATGTAGTAATTTATAAAAAAATATATATATATAAAAAAGAGGTACATGTAAGCCGTTATTGAGTTCTTATAAACAATATTAATTAATATTATTAATTAACAATAGTTACTCATATTCACAAGACACTCTAATCATCCCGATGAACTTGAAATATTTTTAAACGCTAAAAAAAACCTATGTACAATACAGATGTGTGAACAGAGCAAAAGCATGGACCCTCGAAAAGAAACTAGAGGGTGGATTAGATGACAATGAGGAGTAAGCATCCCTTGTTAACCGGTAACATCTGCCCCAAGCCCTATTATTGATCAAGTAGAAGGAAGATTCCGTAATCAAAAGTATAAAACAAACGCCTTTAAAAAAAAATTGAATCAAATCGACGCAGATAGGGTATATCTGCGAACAAGGTCTTTATATAGACAAAACAAATATGGTGACTAAAAACGAGGTTGTTGAAATCTTACACCAACTTATCCGCTAGTAACCTGACTCGGTTAAAAAAAAATTTGCACTCAGAGCATGCTCCTGAGTATCAAATAAGTTGAAAGATGTAAGAACCATATGCAGAGGATAGCATAAATAAGGCAGCTAACGATAAAAATTGTACATCTATAGATGATTTTTAACGGCATTCATGAATTAGCGCATTCTTGTCCACGCCAAAGCAGCTGAAATATTGGGCCCGCTTTTTTAACTTCACATAAAGTATGTTTCACATAATGCCAATTAAATCTGTAAAAATTGTGGCATATTGGGAGTAAATCAGGCAAAGATTTTTCAGTGGAAATTTGTAGGAAATACTAAGTAGATTAATTTTTACATTTTTTATCGGTTTAAAGAGCAGTTACTCTAAATACTCAAGATGCAGGCATTTCCAAGTTGTGTAGATTGAAGTTGTTTAAGAAATTATGAACTCTTGGTTTATGAGAGGGGGCAAAATATGGACTGTTTTACATATTACATCCATGAAAAAAAAATGATTCTCCCACTCAGACATTTTATTTTCTCAAGAACACCAAGTCATATTATATTAATTAGCCATATTGGTTGAAGATTCCAATGATATTTAATTATATTAAATAAATTTGTTTGCATATGAATCATGTAAATTATGAGAGGAACCAAAACAATCAAAATCCCATGAAGAACAACGGAGATAATATGATTAATATGAGAATTAAGGCCCATGGGCCTCTTTTTCTTTATTCTTTGACGTAGTGTAATAACTGACACCCTCCTTTCTATTTACAGCACAGATGTTGGTACGGACCCACACCCACACCCCACATCCCCATCATCTGAATCACCACTTCACCACCACCCCCACCGCCACCACCACTCCCTCCCCAGCCCCCAGGACCACCACCGACCTGTGTGACTTCCTCTGTGCCATACAACAGGGAGGGGACGCTTGTCACTGTTTGAAGCCTGGTCTGCCAGGACGTAAATGATATTCAATAAACGCTGTTATAAGTTTATTGTTTGTTAAGTTTTTGTTGGAATTTAGCAAAACTTTGCAGCTGTTATCTTTTTCAGGAACTTTTATCACGTATGATTGTTTGGTCTACATGTTTGTCTATCTTTCTTGAATTTATAATAAACTTAAATTGTATTTAAAACTAGATGTCACGTTCAAACGGTTAAATGTTCAGGCTAAATTTGAAGATATTATAACCATCAACGGATAGGATATTTAATAATATACTTTAATAGTATGCATGAGATGATCGACAAGTCATTTTAAAGACGATATCTTTAAATTTTAGTAAGCAACTGATTTTGTCCATGGTACCCAGTGCTTTTTATATGGATCAAATTCAAATTGAAATTAGATCTGAAATATTAGATATTGTTCAAGGGTCCAATTTTCTGAATGTTCACACTAATATTAAGTAATTAACTTTTTTAACATCAAAATATCCCATTGGTATTCATTGCAATAAAACTTTTTAATAATAGCCTCCAATTACATACTGTTATCTCTTTTAAAATTGTTGTAATTGTTATTATCTGTTCTGTAAATAAAATTGGGAGAAGATTACTGGTCTAACGTAACACTGTTATCTGTATCAACTCAGTATAATTTAATAAACGTGTTCGACTGAAAATCTAGTTTCTTTTTCCTCTTTTTAATGTATATAGATCGACTCATTTTCACTCCTTTCGTGCATTTGCTCTAAGAGAATTTATATTAAACATATGCAATTACCAAAACATAACTAAAATTGCTGCCGGAATTGCTGCCAAATCAAATGTTAACATGTGTTGTTGAAAAATAAGCTGTCTTTGAATGCAATTAACGTAAAAGAGAAAAATGAAAATCGGTAACGCACAGACGAAAATGAGCAAATTAGAGAGCAGCTTCAATTAAGATAACTTTCATGGAACTTGAAAATTACCCGAAACAGTGAGCAAAAGTCCTGGTTATTGACAGAGATATTCACATATAACTAATTACAAGTTCTGTCTTAGGGTACATTGCTTCACCAAGACCGTAAATCTTTCAATTATAGTGTAATATACGTTTCAATCTTGTCGTAAATGTCACCGGAAACATGTGTTGCTATGAAGCTAGCATGCCAACGTGGCAACGGTGTAACGGTTGCTTTTTCACGGTATGTACTAATAGTTTACAAGATGTTTATCGATATTGGAAGGAAGCTGATAGAAATCTCGGGAAAATCTGTAGCATCATTAACTCCCTGCTGAAAGAGTTGTTAAAAATACATCCAATTCTAGAATTTGAAACGAAAGCCAAGATTTCTTTCATGGTTGCCAAATATATGTAAATTTCTGCAAAATCTATCAATCTTAATGTTTAGCATCAAAATACAAGATACCACGTGATTATGTATATTCACAAAACTAAGGAATATGATTTATGGTCAATTCTTTACAGCTGGTTCGTGATAGCACGAAATTTTCATCAATTATTAAATTTGTTATTTGAATTTCAATGGACTTCTATCTGGGAAATATGTTATAAAAATCAATTATTAACAAAACAATTTGTTAAAAGAGGTTGTTATACGAATATTAAAAAGACACTCAAAAAACTGCTTTTGCAAGTGGTAATTATATAAAATGTACCCGTATGTGAAACGCGTCATGCAATGGCGATCTAAGTCAATATGAAAAAAACGACTACCAAAACAGGAGTAAAAAAGCAGTAGCTAAATTGACTGGATATCGTCGCTGTAATTGAATTGTCAATACCCCATTATAGTTATTTTATTGCGCGAAGAAAATTGACACATCAAAATTATATAACCATTAATTGATTACTTTAAGTAGCACAGATTTTATCTCGAGTTTTATCGACAACACCTGCAATACACATGATAAAAAGGTAGCTAGATAAATTAATTGGAAAATTCTAAACACCATATAAATGAATATTGTGTGATTTTTATTGTAAAAAGGACGTGGAGATAAAAGTTCTTTTCAGATGTTTTTATGAAAAGCTAATTGCGCAGAAAAATGAGTTTAACTTCGATATATGGGTCAACTTCATGGGTCAAAAAGGGTAATAAAGGGTTCATTTCAAGAGAGCAAAAATAGACTCGGGAATTGACAGAAATGTTTTCTCGGTGCTTTGTCTATTTATTTTCACTGACTAAGATGAATGGGCGGTATTATGTGAAATGTATGGTAGTTGTCTAAAATGCAAGATTAATTTGCTAAAATTTGAAGAGATTGGAAGGCTCTCGTCAATTTTTCAGTGTTCAAAATTGTTTAGCCATTTGTCATTCAAAGCAATTACTAAGTATTAGAACGTACTCACACCTGATTATAAAATCCCGTTGTTTTCGTACATCATATTCTTACATATTTTATAACATTCACATAATACCCATGTGAATGTAGGCCAAATCTGTCCACTTTTCTAATTAGTTAAACCTATGGAGATAGAGAACAGTATTCAAGCTCAAAAGTCCATAAAACATAATAAAAAATCTGGAGCAGAGCAAACACGGACCTCCAAAACATCAGAGGTCGGGTAGGTGCCATGGAATGATGAGCATCCCCTGCAGATCGGTAACACCCGCCGTGTGCTCCTTGTCATGATCGGGAAATAACGGGAAAATCTATCGTCAATTCAATGTGTAAATAATGGACTAACAATTTAGTATGAAAAACGTCAGTCAGTATTTGACTCAATGATAATCTTTATTAACTGACAAGGTCATTGTATCGACCATAGAATTTACGAAATGATTACTCTAAAACAAGACTGTTGATTTTCTTGTTTAGTCAACTTGTTTCATCAACTTTTTGTCAATAATTTACCTCGTTTTAGAAATTGTACATATATACATAAAGCATGCTGTTGCGTATTGAATCAACTGAGAGAGATATAAACTCCGTATGCAGGTAATGAAGGCACATTCTGTATATTGCTGTATAAGTAAGGGAAGCAGACGATTAAAAAGTTAAAGTCATCACGTTTAACATAGAACTTAGTTGTTTGATTACCATTCACGAATTTTCAAGTAAAATATCCAAATATTAAACAGATGTGTCGATCAGACTCTGTGGTATCTTTATCTCAACCTCACCGGGATACCGTATATCCGGTTTTTTTTTCGCGATGATCTATTTTCGCGACAATTTTTTTATCCGCAAAATATAAAACACGCAGAAATTACTTCAAATATAATCTGACATAAAAACATTACCATTTGAAACAAAAAAATTCTTCAATTGAGAAAAAAAACTTATGCAAAATAAAAACTGTACTATTCTTCCCCCTTTTCGCAAAATTTCTAACACGCGAAAAAACCGGTATATGGTATATCGTATTGACATAAGAATGGAAATATCCATTATTAATTGACAATGCGTCGTCGATAAATATCTAAATGTCGAGAGAATAGTGTCGATAATGGTACTTAATCTAACAAGAAAGCTTATGATAATCGTGATGACTTCAATTTTTCAATCGACAACTTCCGTTACTTTCTAAAACGAGGTAAACGAGTTAATGAAACAAGAATATCAACAGTCTCGTTTAAAGTCATCATTTCGTAAGTTATGTATCATTTATGGAAGATACAATGTTTCTCATACTAATATGTTAGAACATTAATTACACACTGAATTGACGACGGATTTTTCCGTTATCTCCCGATCATAACAAGGAGTAAACGGCGGGTGTGACTGGTCGGCAGGGGATGCTCACTCCTCCATGGGACCTGATCCTACCTTTGATGTTTTAAAGGTCCGTGTTTGCTCTGCTTCTGAATTGTATAGTTTAATGGAATTTTGAGCTTGACTACTATTTATGATCTTCATATATTTCATTAAGAGTTTTAAACTGGAAAACAAGAGGAAAAATACAAAAAGGATATTTATTGTCTTCTTCACCAGAAATGTTTTATAGTTACATTTGTTAACGGTCATATTAAAATCCTGCAATTCTATCAATGATTTAACTATTCCATCGTTACCGTACTTTCAAAGGTTTGAATAGAAGAATAAGGAGACAACAAACAGTTTTCAATATCAAAGTCCATAAAATAATACAAAATAGGAGCAGAGCATACACGGAGCTCCGAAACATCAGAGGTAGGATCAGGTACCATGGAGGAGTGAGCATCCCCTGCTGACCAGTCACATTCGCCGTGTGCTCCTTGTCATAATCAGGAAAAAATCCGTCGCCAATTCAGTGTATGAATAATGGACTAACAATTAGTATGAAAAACGTCAGTCAGCATTTGTCTCAATAAGAAATAGTATTTGCTGACAAGGTCATTGTATCAACCATAAAATTTACGAAATGATGACTTTAAACGAGACTGTTGATATTCTTGTTTCATCAACTTGCTTGTTAATAATTTACCTCGTTTTAGGAATTGTTCATACGTAGAGAATGCTCTTGCGCATCGAATCAACTGAGATATAAACACTCCGTATGCAGGTATTTAGTATATTGTATATATATATTTGATTAATCTTGGTATGATAAAACTTTCATTGGTGATAAGAAAATACACATTTTCTTTTTTTTTCACCTAGTGCTTCCAGCCTCAATTCTCTGTTCTCATAAAGAGAACAGACCTCTGTATGATCGTGCAGACATACATAGTACATCTACTAAATATTTTTCTAAAAATAAATAAATAATAAATAAATAAACCACCGTGTTCCTACAATCATTTTTTGGTGGCCGACCATACATGTAGTTAAATGTCAACATAATATAAAGAGAAATTAAAAATGAGGTGAGGAAAATTGCAAATAGCAACAAAAAGGGGGTGATTTTGTTCAATAACCTCTGAACATAAATTAGAGATTAGATATAAATCAAAATGAGAATGGGGGGAAAATACAAATTTGGAAGGTGTATATGTGTATTAAAATTTAGTTTTAAAATGAACAAGAAGGGGGAGGGGGTTGAAATAATTTAGTTTTGTTCCATTGTTTTTATTTCGCTTCAAATATTTTAAACTTGAAATATGGTAAATAATTGCTCTTTACAACGTTTAAAGTTATTTAAGATAATGTTTTCATATTAGCAATAGTAATGTACAAAGTTAAAAGCCTACAGGAATACTAACCTAGGCATTAAACATAATAATTGGCAAAAGATAAGAACATACATTTTTGAATATCAACAGATTATATGTATTTGTGTGTGCATATATGTGAACAAAAATCAAAATTTAATAAAGAAAATGACCATGAAGGAGTTAAGCCAAATTGAATTTAGAAATTTTGGTTTGTGCTATAGCATAATTATAATTTAGAAGATGCCAAAGGGTCAAAAGATGTCGGCTAAAATGCCAGTAATTTTGAAAGGGTGATGAAGGAATATTGCTGAATAAGTAAGGTTAGTTGACGATAGAAAAGTTAAAGTCATTACGTTTATCATATAGGTTGGTTGTTAGATTACCATTAACGTCTTTTTCAAGTAAAATATCCAAGTATGACACAGATGTGTCAGACTCGGTGGTATCTTTTATCTCAAGCTCACCAGAATATATCGCCTCGACGTAGGAATGAAAATTACCATTGTTAATTGACAATACGTCGTCGATATATCTAAATGTCGAGTTGAAGGCCCAGCAAGTGTTTTCTTCTTTTCACGCATTAGATTTTGCACAAATTCTGCTTCATATGAATATAAAGGTAGGTCTGCCAATAACGGAGCGCAATTGGTACCCATGGAAATTCATATAGAATGTTGGTCTCCAAAATAGATAGATATTGTCAATCAGAAACTCAAGCATCTCTTTGATGTCAACTTCAGAGTACTTGTGTGTGCAATCAGATGACTGTGTTTTAACACTATAATTTTGCAAATGACCAATGACCAGGTAAGTGAATTTACGAGTTCCATTTTTATTGAAAAGGCAGCTGTCAATGGTATAAAAAAGCCTGGACTTTAATTTATCGTGGGGAATGGTTGTGTATAAAGTTAAAAAGTCGTAAGTTTTTAAGCTCTTGATTTTGGTAAATTCTTGTAATTTCAAATAGTTTAAAAAATCTTTGGAATATTTTATATGTAAAGAAATACATCCCTCAGGTATGTTTGTCTAATGAAAAAAGTCTCTAGAGTATTAATGGATTCGCCTCTATAAATACGTTTTATTATTTCATAAATATTCCATGAATCTAGTTGAAGATTACGAAGAAAGATAGGCAATTTATGAAAAAGGAGTACCTTGACACTGTCGGAATGAATCTATCAGAGGAATGTTGAAATTTGTCATTAAGAGAATAAGGCCAACTATCTTTGCTTCTTTCTTAGATAATACAAAAGTGAAACAAGAATAAAAATAGATTACATGATCAATATGTACCGGTCCATGTTGAAAAGCAGGTAACAACATTGTGTTTGTAAGTTTCATTATATTAATTCTACTTAAGAGGAACTC
Source organism: Saccostrea glomerata (assembly GCA_003671525.1). NCBI lineage: Eukaryota > Metazoa > Mollusca > Bivalvia > Ostreida > Ostreidae > Saccostrea > Saccostrea glomerata. The sequence continues at coordinate 4,235,289 of PRKT01000008.1, forward strand.
TAGAATTTAATTTTGCAAGTTGTGTACTCCAACTTGTTCCCATGCTAACAGCTCACTTTCTAAGGAGGAATACTTCATTACCACGGGTAAGTTTTAAAATATTTTGAATATTCCAATTTCCCAACAATCAAAATAAGTTTTAATAACCGTAGCCGTACTGGATTCAAAAATACCATAATAATCCTATAAAAAGGAGATGCATAGGGTTCCAGTAAGAGCTCTACCAAGCCTCTATCTTTGCTCCTCACCAAAATTTATAATTATATAATATTTTATTCGAGAAGTGGTGTAAACTAGATGTGGATACTTAAAGACTCCAAAGAACTTCCAGATAATTGAAATCACAAAATTTTACTAGAAAAGAATCAAAGCGTAAGAAAATAAATTTCTAAGTGTGAATTTTAAGAGTGTACATCAACAATTTTAACCATTGAGTCACTTTACGCTGTCAGTGACTTTGATTAATTGATTAATTGATTGATTAATTGTATGTTGTTTAACGTCCCTTTCGAGAATTTTTCACTCATATGTAGACGCCACCTATTGCCGGTGGAGAGCTGCAAATTTGAATTGCCCTATGCTCGGCACTCGGGGCCATCAAACAATGAGGGACTGTGACTTTGAAAAAATATAAAACGAAAAATTTGGACTGAGATTATAGTAATAGACAGCATGATTCAATTATATTTCTTTTGAAAAACTTATCTTCATCGGGAACGAGGATAAGACAGCTAATAGACTCCTCAGCCAAACTAATATGTATTTACATATCTGGTGTGACATTGATATACTTTAATTTATCTCAACGGACTTGAATTAAAGTATACAATGTATAATGAAGGGATTTTGAACGATTTTAAATAATTTTAAACTAGTTGAAAAAATTCGCAAGACTTATATGCCGAGAGACAGTCATTTTGCACGTTAAAAATTTTTGAAGAGTTATATTTGCCCTTGGTGAAAAGAAGAAATTGTTGATTTCTCAAAATTTCTGCGGTAAATAATTTATTTTATTTCATAGTTTGATATACAGGAGTTTATAGGTATTTTCACCAAGAGATTTGTTTGAAATTCAAATTACTTTTAAAATATCTGATAAAAACATGCGCTGTCCATAGACGTCAATGTAAAATTCAAGATGCAGTTAATTGGACAAAAAATCAAATTTTTGTAAATTCCTTTGGTGGAGAATTTTTTTTGATAACATCTTCAAAATGCTACCATGATAAAAAAAAACATAGGTAATCAAAGATTACGAAGCTCATCTCGACGAATGTTATCAGTTTAAGTAATGCAATTCTCACAAACATTTTTTGATAGTTAGTATTTATCCTGACAATAATAATCGTGCAAGTTCTGTTTTAATGGATCTTAAAGTTCATTGGGGATTGACCTGATCCAAAAACTTTAACCTGGTCTCTCATATGGAAAATGAAGATCAGATCCAGCATCCGAAGCAAGTATTGATTCTCCATCCTCAGATGCATCATCCATGCAAGTTTGGTTCAGGTAGAGCTTATAGTTTCTTGGGAATAACCTGGCCCCGGGATCATGAAACAAACTTAGACTTAAGGGGGCCAACTATAGTTTTATTGTGTGAAAACTACAATAGCGAAACTCTTCATTTTTATACCATATATAACTTGCATTAAATTCAGTGTATATGCAAAGTTTGGGGGAAATCTACCGTCCAGGTATTTTTGAGGGACCGTCTCAAAATACAGGTACATTTACTATAGGATTATATATAAAAATGCCAAATTTTAGCACTTTAAAGCAAATTATACAAATACTACAATAGACATTTTGTTCAAACTATAATATTTGATGAGTAATACTATATTATACAATATATATAAGAAACACAAAATTCTACCGTCTTGTTACCAGAGAGGGCATCTCAAAATGCAAAAAATTAGCAAATTTTACTATTTTTATAGAGTATTACAAAATATGACGCACACAGTGGATTCACATGAAAACATAAAAAAAATATTGGAGATATTCTCAATTTTCTGTGTTTTAAATTTCAAGAGCGTATGTTTATTACTTTTTCTTAATGATTAAGCGAAAAAAGTTGCATTAAAACCGTAAATATGCTTCATCTTACTATGATGCGCGAAATGGTGCGCAATGGAAACTATAGTCGGCCCCCTTAAGTCAAATTTTCAATCCTCTGTAAATTATGTATAATTCATTGAATAAATCTCTTATCTTGCAAATAACACCACTTTTGTAAAACAATATTGGAAGACATTTTGATTTTGGCCTGTATGACTTCCACAACATTTAGTACAACTGAAAAAAAAATGCCTTAAGCTTAAGATGCTTTATGATCCCGGGGCCACTGGTCACTCATCTGGAAAATGTAGGTCAGATCCAGCCTCCGAAGCAAGTCGGATAGAGCCATCGTTAAATGCATCATCAACGCAAGTTTAGCCCACGTAGGGTTAATAGTTACTTAAAAATAACATGGGAACTCATCTGGAAATTGTAGGTCAGATCCAGCATCCGAAGCAAGTCTGATAGTGTCCATCCCTCCCTAGATGCAAGTTTGGTTTGGGTATGGCTTATAGTTACTTGAGAATAGACCTGCTCCAAAAACTTTAACCTGGTCGCTCATTTGGAAATGTAGGTCAGATCCAGCATCTGAAACAAACCTGGTAGCATCATCCATGCAAGCTTGGTTCGGGTAGGGCTTATAGTGACTTGGAAATGGACCTGCTCCATAAACTTTAACCTGGTCACTCATCTAGAAAATGTAAGTCAGATCAAGCATCCGAAGCAAGTCTGGTAGTGTTCATCCCTAGATGCATCATTAACGTCCTTTTCAAGTAAAATATCTAAATATGAAGCAGATGTTTCAGACTCTATGATATCTTTTATCTCAAGCTCACTAAGATATATCCTATCGACATAAGAATGAAAATTACAATTGTTAATTGACAGTACGTCGTCGATATATCTAAATGTCGAGTTGAAGGCCACTGCAAGTGTTTTCTTCTGTTCACGCATGTTTTGCACAAATTCTGCTTCATATGAATACATAAATAGGTCGGCTAATAAAGGGGCGCAATTGGTACCCATGGGAATTCCAATAAATTGTTGGAAGACCTGGTCTCTAAAAACAACATACATGTAGATATTGTCAATAAGAAACTCAAGCATCTTTTTGATGTCAACTTAAAGTGCTTGTATATACATCAGAATATTTTTTTAACAAAATTATTTTGCAAATGACCAATGACAAGGTAAGTAAATTTTCAAGTTCCATTTTTATTTAAAAAAAAACAGCTGTAATTGATCTTGTTAAGCCTAGACTTTAATATATCATTGGGATTCAAATTGTCCAAAAGTTCCTTGGAATTTATAAGTATGTCACGCCAAATCCACAAAAATGAGCAAAACATAGTTTCACAGTCGATAAACTAGGTTTATCGGTTGTAAACTATAGTTTACGGACTGTAAACTATAGTTAACAACGTTAATCTATATTTTACATCTGTAAACCATAGTTAACGCGAAAATCTATGTTCAACAACCGTAAACTATACTTAACATCAAAAACAATCATTTGCGTTTGCAAAGCATAGATTATCTGATAAATACAGTTTCACGATTTGTAAACTATATTTTAAAAACCGTTAACTATAGTTAACTATAGTTAACGATCTGATAAATATAGTTTCACAATTTGTGAAACTATGATTAACAACTCTTAACTATAGTTTACGATTGTAAACTACAGTTTACAAGCGTGAATCTATGTTTATCAACAAAATCTATTGTTAACGCTTTATTCAGACAGATAAACTTAGATTAGCATTCGTAAACTATAGTTAACGACCGTTAAATATAGTTTTACAGATGAAAACTATACTTAACAAATCGTTAACTATAGTTTACGGTTTGTAAACTATAGTTTACAGTCGATAAACCTAGTTTATCAATTGTATAACTAGGTTTATCTCATTTTTGTGAATTTGGCGTGCCATATATAAGTATCCACATCTGATTTACACTACTTCTTGAATATATTGTTGCACAGTACTCTTGAAGTTTTTCCTTCACTATTGTTAATATCTACATGTAAGTGAGGAGTAAAGAAAGAGGCTTGGTTGAACATATTCTGGAACCCGCTATGTATCTTTGCTTGTAGGGATTCTTGTGAAGTTTCGGAATCCAAAATATATATATGGTAGTTCAAATTCATTTTGGTTATTTGGGATATTAAAAATATTCAAAACCAACGATTTTGAGGATATCTTCCTTAGAAAGGGAACTATGTCTATAAGTAGGATAACAACCAAGTTCTAAAATACAATTTATATAATGAGCCTTACAAACAAAGACAATGCTGTTACCTGCTTTGTCAGCAGGGACCAGTACGTACTTACTATATACCGGGTAATCTATCTTATTCTTTTTTCATTTCTAGATAACTGAATACAGAAGGATAGATGGTTTTCATATTGCCTCTCAGTCTTTTACGCGATTTTAACATGGATCAATTTTAAAAGCCAGAGAAAGCTTAAACTACAATAAATAATACCCAAAGTAACAACAAAAATTCAGCGGTGTAAATCGAAGGTTTTTACAATGCTTGGATCTGTAGCTCTCTGTTTTATCTGTCCGAATGTTTGCCCATCTGACAGAAGTACATGTACCTCCTCCACTTTAAATATAACCTAGGCATAGATCATGCGCATCTCATTTATGCAAGCCCATAATAATACAACAAAAAACAATTAACACAACCATAAAATATTTCAAGAGATTTAATAAATCATTTTATATAAATTCTTTCATATGGCTTAATTTTCACATTAATAAGACTCGTTAAAACAGAGATGGCATCTACTGAGGAGACAAAACAACGAAACTCTAACACAACATTTTGATTCTTATTACACACTTCATACCAGGAACCGACTGCATACGGCATACACCCATTTATATTAGAACCAGGAAAATAATACAAAGTAAAAACAACAAAATTCACTTCACTGCTGAAGGTCAGCAATATTTACAGCTCTCGGGAGGCAAGTTTTTTCAGTAAAATGTATTCCTATATGTGTATACTGCAGTATTTACAGAATTTTAACATGAGTACGATGTCCATTGATCTTATTACAAATTATAATGAAATGACTAGATATGGATAATTGTTGTGAGAGAAAACTTGTGATCTTGATTTAGAAAACCATGAATGGCATTTAAGGAGGAATGCCACACCAGCTTTTTATTTTATAGATCTTCGAGTCAACCTTTTTAAACAATGGTTTCAGCATTGAGAGGCCGACATTAGCTCTTAATTATTTTATATGAATTTTTCTGTATTTTTTCAAAGAAAATGGAAAAAATTAATTACATCCAAATTAGATGCTTTCTTGTAAAATTTTTGCTGTAAATGAATGCATCACATGAATACCTAATAAAATATGTAAAGAAAGTCTGGTTAAACTTTTTAATTTTTTTATAAAAAATTATTTATGAAAATAAAAAACATAATTTATGAATATTTTTTAAACTTGTGGTTAAAATCTTCTTAAAACCAGCCACAACTGGGAAGAACATGTTCATTAATCATATTTATAAAAGAAATTGAAACAAAATAGCTAAATTTTAGAGAAATTAATTTTTTTAAATTTTGGTCAATCCCGATCAAAATTAAACCGATCCCAACCATAATTGTACAATTATTGGAATAAATAACATTTTCCTAAGAACCCTAGTCTGATTAGGTGTTATAAGGGTTAAAACATTATAGAACCTGACAATAAAATAGATTTCTTCATTGTAAATACATGATGAGGCAATAAATTAGCATTTTATTCATTTTGTGTTAATTTTGATCGGGATCAGTTTAATTTTGATCGGGTTAGGTCCAAATATTAAAAAAATTAATTTCTCTAAAACTTCTCAATTTCGTTTCAATTTCTTTTAAAAATATGATTGACAAAAATGTTGTCCTTAGTTGTGACTAGTTTTATGGTGTTTTAACCATAGGTTTAAAAAATATTCACAAATAATGTGTTTTATTTTCATAAATAATTTTTTTATAAAAAAAATTTAAAAGTCTAACCAGACTTTCTTTACATATTTTATTAGGTATTTATGTGAAGCATTCATTTACAGCAAAATTTTTATCTATAAAATAAAAAATTGGTGTGGCATTCTACCTTAAATTAAGCAATGAACACATTTTATTTTCTATTTGAATGCCCTATCAGCTTCTGATGAAAGAATAAAATTTAAACCAAAGGAACCAGTATGGTAACCCTTAAAATTTGAAACAATGCTACATATAAATTTTTAAAAATTTAAAATGATAAACGTTATACATTTCTTGTTTATTTTTAACCTAAGCAAAAAAATACATATGTTTTCTTTTGTTTTTCAAAATGAAATATGCTACTAAATGGACTGTATGACCTAAAAGAGGTCAAAACAATTAAAAACTGTAGTGTATATATTTTATGTTATTGTGAACATGCTGACAATGACTCATTTATCCTCTATATTCTCCATTCCTTTATATGTCAGTCTGTCTTGTACATTAACACTCTACAAACTACCTTATCCATAACTGATCCATACTGCTGAGCAAATGAAGTCTGAGAGACTGAATGAGCACTTTTCTACCAAGCTCTCAGTCACACATGTAGCATTTATTCATGTAAAGTATGGACAATTCATGGTATAAATGCATTAAGTACAGGTAGGTTAATAGAAAAAAAAGAGTATACAAAATTGCGCAGGGTGGTGAGGTGTAATAAACGAAGTACTACATACCGGAAAGATTAAGCAAAATGTTGGATAGATAAATGGTGTACTTATAGATAAGCCTGATTAAAAATAAATAGCACTTTCAGTCTATAACTGAAACATTAATATACAAAACAGAGTCTAACACTCTACTCTCTCTCAACGGAAAACAACAACAAGGGGGACTTACTGAAAAAAGACAATACTCATACCATCATACCTCTTCATAAAACTGTAAGAACTTATTTACAATCAGGTAAGGAACTGCTTGATTCATTTGTGTTATTTTTTTTTTACAATAAGTAATCTATATTTCCACATTCATGAACAATTCATACATTTAATGAAACATTTTCTCACAACTTAGAAAACTTCAGACATTTCCATACACACTGGTCCCTACACGAAAAGCTAACATGGATCAGGAAAGACAACTCTTGCTAGGTCTGGATCTCTGCTCTACTTCTTCCCAGATCTTCTCTTTCCTTTCACTATTTTGGGCTGATTTTTAATGCTGCCAGTTTTTCTCCTTGATGTCTGTCAAAGTATAAAAAATTAATTTTTTTCCAAAGCTGCCTAACAAAAAATTGTTAAGAACTATTGACAACTTATATACAATTTACATTCATTAAAATAAATATTTCAAATGATTTTGTACCCACTGAAATAACAACTACACCTACATGTAGAATAACATCTGTTCAAAATTACAGTTGAACTTTGATATTCTAAACTCTCTCTTACTCTATATATCAAATTTTGCTTCGCTGCTCCATTGAATCTGAGATGACAAGATATCAATGTTATCGTGATTCTTTCATTTGTATTTCATAAAAATATTCTTTATTTGGAAAACAAATTTTTACAGATAAGTTTCCAGTGAAATTGTTTGATTATATAATGTCTCTGTTATGCACCCTAACATGTAGTGTGTACCTTTTTTGATGTCTTCTTCTTCCACTTTTGAGCTGGTATGGATGGTTTTGTCACTTTCTCTCTGTTTTCTAGGTCTTTGACTTTGTAGATTCGCACCAACCAGTGTTCTGATGTGTACGCCTCCTCCAGGTGAGTCAGTTTGAAATTCTTGTTACCTATCTCTACTCCTCTTGTCCTGTCATATCCCGCCGGACTGCGGAAATCCAGCTGCAATGGATGATATGCTTAACATAATAATTGTTATTACACATACATCTATGTTCAAAGGAAAAAAACACAGAGATACAATAGAAAAAAAAATGATCATTTCTTTTAGTAAAAATATGAAAATAAATATACAATACATCACACACTGTGAGAAGATATGTATCTTTATAAGACAAACCTGTAATTCCCCAAATCTGTAGTATGACAGTTTGTACATTAGACAGTTGAGTAATGTCTGGGAACCGGCCGAGTCCACCCGGAACTCCCCCTGGGGAGTGAAGTAGTCCGATTCCTGCAAATGAAAGTTATTAACATATTAAATTATATACATTTTAAATATAGAGTGTCTTCTCTTAACCATGTTAACATCAATTACAGTGTTTGCTGGAGCTGAAATATTTAGTTATAGAAAATTTAATTCAAAACACAGTTCTATTTCATCACCTAATTCTAACATTTAAATGTGATATACTCTATATCTATATGTTCTAGCACTACAGCATAAGTAAGAGAACCCTTGATATTTAAGGATGGACCCTACTTACCTTAATGTCTTTTGGATGCTCCCCCTCAGCAATTCTGACCATCCACAAGAATTTATTGATATCGTCACCTGAGTATCCAATTACACCCCCAAATATGACAAGTACGTAATTCACATCTAGCTGACGCATGATTTCATAGGCCGCTGTCTCATTAGAAGACATAGCTTTACCTACCTGAAAAAATAATAGGAAATTTTATTAATGTAAGTAAATAAATATCGGCAGAATTTGGGGGGTTTAGATATTATAAGATATAATTTCTTATTGCTTACATTGTACATTTACAGCTTCAGTTTATACTGGCAGAGATAAAAACACATATTCTTCTACATCTCTTTCTCCTTTTTCCTATGAACAATATTTCTAAAACGTTGCTATACAAAAATGAGTATATGAACATTACCAAAGCTATATGACTGTTATTCCACGTATTGTTGTCTACTAGCGTTGTTCTGTTCCCCATTCCTGCTATCTGGTACCCATAATCCCACCATGACATGATCCGTGCCTTCTCATCTGTATTCTGTCTCAACCAATAATACGCTTCACGGAAGTCATCCAAAATTGTCCTACTCCTGAAAACATTGGAAAATATACAAAATAAGTTTTGATTGACATATTTTTGTGTAACCATACCAAATTTTCAAAAGCACTAAGGAATACAAACAGAATAAATATCATAGGACCACTTTTTGCTACTGCGAAATCAATACTTTTCGTAGGGGTTTAATTTGTGGGTATGAAGAGACCCAAGATTTTATGTCCATCGCAAAATGTAATTTTTCACAAATACTACTACCCAACAATTCTTCATCCATGAAATTAAATCAACAAAAACCCATATTTTTACCTCAAACCATGGAAATTTGACCCAAGAAAATATGATTTTACAGTATTTTACAACTGAATGTTCAGAAAGCTTGCTGACATACCCGTCGTGATTGTAAGAAGCTAACACGATACTGGGGCTGGAGTACGCACTGCTGGTCACCCAAGTACAGTGAACCGCGAACAACATCAGAATCATCAGCAGGGCAATGATCACGATTGTCTTTATGTTCATCCCCATGGCATCCTGGTCCTTTGGTTTCTCTTCTTTTGTTTTCTTTGTCTTACCAACCTTAATGTAATCAAATGATACCGATAAAACCAGCTTGCTGCCTTTTAAAATTACATGTTCATTATTGAGTATTTGTTTGAAATATTCTTCACATATAAATAAGTAAATACATGTAGTTCCAATAGCCTGTTCCTACATTTCTATTAGACCTCCTTAACCAACCTTGTCATAAAGCCTGTCATTCTTGCTTTCCACTGGCTCCTCCTTGCTTTCTTTACTACTAGATTTAGGCGTCTCATCTTTGAGATAGATTTCAAATGTCTTGGAGAAGGCTATGGCAGCCAGAACACATACGACTGGTGTTAGAGTTAACATGAGACGCACCATCACACCCGCAAAGTAACTGGCAAATATGGCGTACAGAATCACTAAAATGAGAAAAGTTAGAATTATTTGTAGGAGAATCACCTTCAGATTATATGTATATAAAAATAAGAAAATTTAATAAAAATTTCCAAAAAATACTTGGAAGACTAATTTTTTCTTTATTCTGATAAAGAAAATGTATCCAGTTTGTGTTCTTCAACATTCTAAAATAAATGTAGTTCTGATTTTTTTCTCAACTGCAAATTTCATTCCTTAATAATCTTAGCATGCAGTGATATCTTACCAAACACTCTTTCATCATTGATGTGTTTCACACAGTACCACACCCCGGCCGGGAACGCACACACCAGGATGTGAAGGTCAAAGAAGAAGGAGACCCAGGTGGTGGGCTGATGCTCCGACACCGAGGCGATGATAGGAATGTGGATTTTAGCATATCCTGTGTCCCACAGGGAATAGAAACGGCCACTCCAGGGGTGGATAATTCCTAAAAATAAAACATGGAACAATAGTCCCAAGTCCTTCACATCAAGTCTATCATCAAGAAGACTAAGGGCCACCATTCTAAACTAAATTTCAGATAAAATACATGTAGTAAGCATTATCAATGTTTAAAATTAGAGTACTCGTGAATTCATGTAAATGTGCTGGTCCCAAATTCCCAATGGCTGTACCTTAATAAATCCATCAAGTTCAGTAATCAATAACAATGCCAATGAAATGTACGCTTTGATATTTGTATACATGAAAAATAACCAGTGTATGGACCATTATTTTGCATCAATTTATCTCTTACAAAACTATACTTTTTTTTGCATGCAAGAGATGAAAATAGAAATACCCCAGTATCGTAGAACCACTGGTATCCTAGAAATGGAGTATATATACAATATGTCGGCTAAAACCACTTACCAGCCCACGTCAGGCCCACAACACTAAGGAAGATAACTCCTGCTGCTCCAGCCACAGCACAGAAGAAGAAAACCTTAAACTCAGCTTTGGTCATGAAGGAATGCACATACTTTATAACAGCATATGCATTTATTAAACCAAATACACCTGTATGTGATAAAAATATTAAGAACTATAAATTTGAAAAAGGATGATATATCATTTCAGGTTGAACTTTGAAATTCATTCTAAAATTCATTCTATTAGCCTTATCATAAAAAAAGTCCACTTTAAGCGAGTACATTTTAAAATACATGTAAGTCCATAAACATACCAGCAGAGGCCATATGTTCACTGGTTTTGATTGGCTGAAACCCGACAAATGGAATTTGCATTGACAATATTAAACCCACAATGAAAAATGTTGAATATGCTGAAACAGAAAAGAAAACATGGCTTTTCAGTTAAGAAAAATTTAGATAACTTTTAATTAGTAAAAATTTCACTAGATCATTGAAATGGGAAACAAGCTAACACAAAAAAATTCAAAAAATAGTATTGTGCTCTTGCAATAACTTGTATAAGATAAAAATATTTATAACCAATTCCTAAATAAAGAAATATATGACTTTCCACTTACTTTATTCAAACCAAGACATTCAGAAATGTATTTATTCAGTTAATACTGAAATACTTGCTTTGTTAATGTTGAAAAGAAAGAACTGCATGACACAGTTTAAAATCTTACCTATGTAAATACGCCTAGAATATCTCCCCATTAACAAAAGAACAAACACATGTAATGGAATTAAGTTAATGATGAAAACATAACCACCCCACGCAGACACCTGAAAGAGAAAGCAATTTTTCATTACCAGAATATAATATCAAAAGTACCTATCTTTTAATTCTCAGAGAAAACTAATACTTGTTATATTTCTTAAGTTACATCCAAAAATATTAAAAACTATACAAGTAATTAGAAGGTTAATTTAAAAAAAAAAACGAAGAAATGTCTTCAGTTCTCATTAGCACATTATCTTTTTCCTTACATGATATCTGTATTCTATAAATGAATGATTTTTCATAGATTCATTTCTGACAATAAGAACATGTGCATAAAAAATTGTGAACATCATTAACCATAAAAAAATACCTGAAAGCTGAGGATATTACTTACCATATAAAAATAGGATAAAGCTGTAAGAATGGCCCAATTCATGGACCCTGTTTTAACTGCTTTTATCTACAAAAAAATATACAATCTTTGATTATTTTATGTTTAAAGTGTATATCTGATTTCAAATAGTTCAATAAGTTTTTCCTTCAACAATAAAAATTCACAAAAGCTTGAATAGGATTTAAAATTTGTATCAAGGCATGAGGAGTTCAACAATCAAATTTAAAAATGAGAACATACCCATAAATAGTATGTGAACATAAGAGCAAAAATAGCTATTCCTTCATTGTCATAGCTGCCTGCCACCGATCTGCTAATGTAGCCGGGTACTGAAAACACAGAGAGTCAGAGGTAATCAAATATTACATAGCTCAATGCAGGTAATTTAATCTTTAAGTAGGGCAAAGTTCCTCAGTTTACTAATAATTTAGTAGTGTGCATCTCTAGATGTAACAAGGCAATTTTGGTTTTCTGTGCTTGCAGTTACATTTGTACTTGAGAAAGGACATGTTATTACATTAAACTAGTCACTCATCAAAAAAATATGAGTAAAATCTGAAGTTTGAGCTAGTTCATTTCTTGATACTTTATTCATGCAAAGTTGATCCAAATAGTGCTTGAAGATACACTTGAATGAGTTTGCTCTTAAAACTGGTTACTTATCAGTCATCTAGAAAATGTAGGTCACATCTAACTGGTAATAGCTTAAACAAGTCTAGGATTAAGTTTGGTCAACCTCGGGCTTATAGTTACTTGTACTTGGAAAAGTCTGCCCTCTAAAAACTTAAATCTGCTCCAAAAACCTTTACCCGGAACAGCTATTAAGACAGGTTTTACATAAGCTATCCCAACTTCAAGATGTTAGCCAAAAAGTTTAACAAAATTTTTGTCTTTTACAGAAAAAGATACCTGTACTACATGTATATTGGTTCTGTTTGGCTGGCAATTAATTGTTCATAATAAAACTGTTTCATAGCTGTTACAACATCTGCAGCTGTGTACAATATCTAATGCAAATCTATCTTTGGTGTCCAAAAATACATGTAGAAAATTAGAGACATATTTGAATTCAAAGAAATGAGATTTATCAGTTATCTACTCTTATGACTTACCAATGGCAATAAAACAGGCAGCGAACAAGCCTGCCCCGGCACTCCATATTTCTTTTGTGAAGAAATACACAGCAATAGCTGTCATTCCACTGTTCAGAAAAGAAGAAATTAGCAAACATATCAAACAGGTGGTAATCAAAATCACTTATTTATATTTTCATGCATATATTGTTCTGAATTTCTTGAAGAAAAAACCCTTTCAAACCTCTTCATACACAAACTTTAAATCTTAAATAGTCTTTGAAAACTTTCTAAGTAACAAGTAACTTTTACAGTTGTTCAGTAAGACTCTTTCACAATAACTATGGTACTACTCTTTTTCAGGGCAAAATGATATATTTTGGTGAAATATGACATAAAACAATTGTTTATTACGTGTCATTCAATTACTTATCAACAAAAACTTCATCAAACATTATTAATTTGCCCTGCAAAAGAGTAGCATTGCAGTTTTTGTGAAAGATATGCTAATTAGCAATTTTTTGAGGATCTGCAAAATTGAAAAAAATAGTCATTTGATTTCTTTTCATAACTTTTCTCATTGGTTTTTTTTTTATTTCTTCTGTGAATGTAATTAGTATTGTCATTTGTTTTACCTAAATATTGGTGCTAAAAAAACACATATATCTCGTATATGCACTGGAATATGTAGCATATGGAGGACCCAATGGATTGTACCAGAGGTTACCATCAATCCGGGATACACCTGTAAACGATGATAAATACAGATCTTATTATTAATCCTTTAAAATCAATAACTTCCTTCTCCCTGTTACCTATAAAATATAATGACTTGCTAGATAAAATATCAAGCTGATGAAATCACTGGAAAATTCAATTACATTTGCTCATTTTTTATGGACAATATGTAGATATACATGATAAACATGATCAATATCCTTTATTTTTCTTTTGCTTTATCCTCGCTATAGCTGATAACATGTATAGTCTTTGTTATGAATTATACTTTGTGGGCTCTTGTGGACAATTTTTTATTGTTAAATCCACTGTACAATAATACACTTTTTAAATTTTCTACATTGCAATTATCCTTTCTACATGTTCTAACATTTAAAAAAAAAAAAATAAAGCAGTGTTCTCTACAAAGCCCAACCCTTCACCATAAATTTAGACAAAATCTAAACCTACAGTGTAAATGCACGTGAACTGTAGTGCCACCACAAAACTGAATTATGCATACATGAGAGAGCGGCAGCTTCAACAACTCTTTCTAGAGGCTATCATGCCTGTAGCCGAGAAAAACTCAACTCACCGTTCCCCCCACGATTCTTCCCAGAGGATACCATGCTGTATCATCGAACCAATTCAAAAAGTTGTAGAAACCATGCTGCACCATATAATGAGTGGCTCTATAATTAAACCTGCAAAATACACAATTACATCAATATTTAATTATATCATGTAGATCAATACTTCATTTACGCACTTTTTGTAATTGACATTTTATCATGCATTATAAAAGCTACTGACAGAGAGACTTTACTTATTTAATTTTCTACTTTGTTTAATAGCCCATATCAATATCACCTTTTCAATCAAAAAATGCAGGGATTCACAATTTGCAATATAGTTTTTATTTTTACCAGTCTTGTAAAATAACATTTTTATTGCATTTTTTATACTTCATAATTAATTACTCATTAGTGATCAAGGACAAAACCCGCGCAAATTTCACTGCCACATAGATAACACAAAAACAAAGTCAAGGAAGAAAATCTTTGATGAACATGTGCACAACTGCACGATTGTTTACCATGGATCAAACTCGTGAATGATGCTTTCAAATCGAATGACAGCAAATAATCGAGAGCTAAATCCGACAAGCCAAGCTAGAGATAAAATAAAGAATGTAAGTAGACTTTGCAGAGCTCCCGGTCGCCACATATTCGAGCGTATGTCGCTTTTCACACCGGCGTCCGCCATGACAGTATACTAGCTTCCGCCACGTCATACTCTCAGCCAATCGGTGAATGGCAAGTGCTCGAACTCTGTTCGGCATGAAAAGCCCAAATCGATACCTTCTCAACGCTTTTTTTTAATATTGCAGGCACCAACAGCCTGGCCTTGGCTGCTAAAATTTCCGAAAATTAGGGACCCATATGTATAAAAAATTAAAAAATAATATATAAAGGAAAGAACAATCACGAAGTTGGGAGGGGGGGGGGGGGG
>PRKT01000008.1:4250974-4269416 GCA_003671525.1 Saccostrea glomerata
GGGGGGGGGGGGGGGGGGGGGGGGGGTAAATATGAGAGAAAAATTTGACACTCGTGCAGAAACAGCATTAGCCTAGCGACATTACTAGGACTTTGCTTTTTTACTGAAAAAAAAACATAAAATAAAAGAATTAAAAAGATTTTTTTTTACATTCAGACTTTTTTTATGGTTAAAATGGAAATAAAAATATTTTATATTTAACTTTTAGAGGTTATATTTCAAATAGTTTTAACATGTTTAAGATATAATAAAATAATTTTTATGTGGCTGTGAGTGTGTATAATTTTTTCTTAACCTTTGTCTTTTTAGTTCAAAGGAACTCATTTTGCCCTAAATCATACTTTATTTTTCATTTGAAAGTTTGTTGATAATGTAAAGAAGAGAGAGACAGATGAGTTGAAAAGTAATTTCATACACTGAAAGGGGGAGAGGGGTATATAATATAACCTCTATGAAAAAGAGAAGAAAATCACGTCAGAGAGTTATTTTGATAAAAGAGTATTTCAAACAAATGTGTCATGACCAAAGCACACTTTTAACAAGAATATTAAATGTAATTTTTGATAATTAAAGGATTATATTCCTTTGACAAATTCTAACATTTTTGTTTTTTTTAAAGGTTCATCTGGCAATTCTGTGAGTCTCATCTTATCCCATTGCATAGGAGGAGTTGTGGATAAGAGATGGGTACCCTAAGGTACCTATTTATATTACCTGTGACAATTAAGGCCTTTCTAAATATACTGAGACTTTTTAACTTGTGCCCTTGACCTTTAAGTTTGATCTACTTTCTTTTCCTTATATATATAATTTTTTTGATTGAGAAGAGATGGGACTTTCAAATGATATGTGCATAATCTGTAACAACATGTTTCCAAGTATGCTATTTGATCTTTTACGCCTTGACCTTGACCTTCATGTTTGACTTAATTTTCAAAAAAATCAACCTTACATGGTGATTACTTTTGAATGACATATAATAGGGCATTCATATTTGAATGACACAATATACCACAGATAACGGCATCCCATCCATTACGACACTTGATAATGGGGACGGCAGTTCTCTAAATATGCTTGTTCATTTCTTTGTATGAGTACATGTACATTGTATTTTGTTGACATGTTTACAGCACAAGCGTAAAAAAAAAACATGACAAATTCCAGACTTTTATTCCAATGTTTGACTAAACATACAAGTTGTTCAAAAATAATTCAACAACATTTTCAGAATTACAAAAGATTATAATATAAATCTTGTAAAATTGGGCAATAAAACATTGTTTGTTAAAATGATTATTTTTTTCATTAAAATATAATCATACTGGTTCTCTCTATTAGGCCATATAAATTTCATTTTACTTTCTCATCTTATTTTAGCAAAAAAAGTAGGTTGAAACATTTTTCATCCTTGAAATATATATATTTAGGCTGGGGTGTATTATTTTAACACAAAATTCACAATTTATTTGATAATAAGAGTCGAAAAAGTTTTTTTTTTGAGTTTCAACCATTCTGCAAAGGGCCATCATAAAAATAAATCTCCGTTTGCCCTCTCTAAACTCAGGATAAGAAAGTTAGGTCAATTCTCAGTAGGTAGGTTGGGACTTTATTTCCTACAAATTTTCTACATAATTTTCAACATTTTTAAAAATAATTGCATTTTTATATTAAAAATACCTATTGACAGCATGAGTAGAATGGAAAGTTACTGCATGCAGGGTTATTTCGTCCCTTGTTTTGAATCTATTTTAAATTCACCCAGTCACAGCTCTGTTTAAGAAATCACATCGTGTTCTTAGAATTCGTCTTATTTTATTTTTCCTCCTGGGTGTATGACATACGGGGTGAAAATAAAACGGGCAAACATTTCCCTGTACCAGTTTTGAAAATAAAAATCATTTCCTGGAGGTTAAAAAAAATTTGAGTTGGGCTTATTTTAGCCAACTTGTGGAAGAGGGCAAACAAACAATTTTCTTCCTGATGACTTTTTTTTTTAAAAACTGACCCTGATTTATTTTCTGTGGATAATTTATTTATTCCTTTATATTACACTGTACAAACCAACCAAAGTAAAAATAAATGTTAGTCAGGACAAATTAAAGAAGCTGGTGGGGATGACAATCTAAGAACTAACTTTATATGGCCTAGAGACAAGTTATTTCAACATTTTTGTCCCATAAGTGTATCACACATAAAGTCCTACTCCTGCCCTAACTCAAATCTATAATATTATCACATCTCAGTCAAAATCAGAAAAATTCACTTTTAGTACAGCCGTTGTAGTTCACCAGGTGGACATAGAGTCTTTTTCTCATCTTGCTTCAAATTCTACTTTATCAAATCTTATTCAATAAATATCAGAGTAAGTTTCAGTAGAAGGACAGGCGCCACTGTTACAGATTACCAGGGTCATACCAGTCAACATACCAGATATAAACCCTACTGTGGCTATCTAACATGTATCACAACAGTTCTTTATTTCTTTGCTTTGCCCTTTGTACTGTTCTTTTTAGGTTTGGTGTATTTAGCCTCTAACTGTGAGAAGAAATCCTCAGCCGCCTGTTCCCTTGTATGCTGTTTCTTCAGTATCAGGGCTTTCAGTGATTTATCATTATCAAGTCCCAGTTTTTTAGCCTCTATTTCTGCTTCTGCAGCTTCAGCTTCATGCTGTTGGAGAAAAAAATATTTTGGAAAACTTATTATAAGCATTTAAATCACATTAATGCTTTTGTTTCTCTGAAAACTTAGGCTTTAGCATTAACAAGAGGCCCATGGGCCACATAGCTCACCTGAGAAGCTTTGACCATTCTGTTCTTTACTAGATTTCCCCCTTGTAATACATACTGTGACCCCACCCTACCCCACTGATCATAATTTAGACAATTTGAAATCTACACTACCCCAGGATGCTTTCACATAAGTTTCAGCTTTTATGGCCCTGTGGTTCTTGAGAAGATTTTCAAAGATTTTTCCTATATATTTCTATGTAATACTTTGATTTCCCATTGTGGCCCCGCCCTACCCCCAGGGGTCATGATTGGATTAATTTAGAATCTACACTACCCAAGGATGCTTTCACATAAGTTTCAGCTTTTCTGGCACAGTGGTTCTTGAGAAGAAGATTTTCAAAGATTTTTCCTATATATGTCTATGTAAAACTTTGATTCCCCATTGTGGCCCCGCCCTTCTCCCAGGGGTCATGATTTGAACAATTTAGAATCTACACTACCTGAAGATGCTTTCACATAAGTTTCAGCTTTTCTGGCACAGTGGTTCTTGAGAAGAAGATGTTCAATGATTTTTCAATATATATCTATGTAAAACTTTAATTCCCAATTGTGGCCCCGCCCTACCCCCAGGGGTCATGATTGGATTAATTTAGAATCTACACTACCCAAGGATGCTTTCACATAAGTTTCAGCTTTTCTGGCACAGTGGTTCTTGAGAAGAAGATTTTCAAAGATTTTTCCTATATATTTCTATGTAATACTTTGATTTCCCATTGTGGCCCCGCCCTACCCCCAGGGGTCATGATTGGATTAATTTAGAATCTACACTACCTGAGGATGCTTTCACACAAGTTTCAGCTTTTCTGGCACAGTGGTTCTTGAGAAGAAGATTTTCAAAGATTTTTCAATATATATCTATGTAAAACTTTATTTCCCCATTGTGGCCCCGCCCTCCCCCCGGGGGTCATACTGTGACCCCACCCTACCCCACTGATCATAATTTAGACAATTTGAAATCTACACTACCTGAGGATGCTTTCACACAAGTTTCAGCTTTTCTGGCACAGTGGTTATTTAGAAGAAGATTTTCAAAGATTTTTCCTTAATATTTCTATGTAAAACTTTGATTCCCCATTGTGGCCCCGCCCTTCTCCAAGGGGTCATGATTTGAATAATTTATAATCTACACTACCCAAGAATGCTTTCACATAAGTTTCAGCATATCTGGCCAAGTGGTTATTAAGGAGAAGATTTTCAAAGATTTTTCCTATATGTTTCTATGTAAAACTTTGATTCCCCATTGTGGCCCCGCCCTTCCCCCGGGGGTCATGATTTGAACAATTTAGAATCTACACTACTTGAGGATGATTCCACACAAGTTTCAGCTTTTCTGGCCCAGTGGTTCTTGAGTAGAAGATTTTTTAATGACCCCACCCTAGTTTTGTCTTTTCTTGATTATCTCCCCTTGTGAAGGGATTTGGCCCTTTATTTTAACAATTTAAATTTCCCTTCACCCAAGGATGCTTTGTATCAAGTTTGGTCAAAATTGGCCCATTGGTTCTTGAGAAGAAGTCGAAAATGTGAAAAGTTTACGGACGGACAGACGGACGGACGGACGACGGACATAATGTGATCAGGAAAGCTCACTTGAGCCTTCGGCTCAGGTGAGCTAAAAATGAATCCATGAAATTACTATTAAATCAAAACACACAAAATGGGGGGAAAATTGGTCATGATCATATACTGCAATCAATATTATATTTGCTACAATTGTTATTTGTGAAGATTCTGTTTGAAATCCATCTGTAATTATTAAATTTTGAGACTTGGGCACCATTATCATAATTATATAAAATGCACAATATAGCATAAAAGATACATTGTCAAGTATATTCAGAAAATAAATCTTCTTAGCTAATTTTTTTTGTAATTTACTCGACTTTAAATAAATATTATCTTATCTTATAAAAAGTTTTAGAAACTCATTAATAACTCTAACATGCAAATAAAACTTGGTTTACAGTACTTAGTCTACATATTAAATTCATAAATTACATACGAGAAAAAGTTTTCAGCATTTGATGTCTTGTCATTAACTAAACTTTGATATTTTAAATTACATACAGTGTATTTAATTATTTACTTTTCTCTTCCTCTCAACTTTTCTTTTCTTTCCTTCTTTTGAAAATGCTGGAAAATCTGGAATTTCCTTTTTTTTAATTAATTGTTTTAAAATCTTTGTAAATCTGGCTTCATCCTCAATGGTAGCACACATCACACTGTCAATGATATCATCCATATCACCCTCACATTCTATGTACGCTGTCTTCAAATCCTCCAACTCTTCTGATGAATCTAAAAAAGAAAGGGTACTTCTGTAATGATATAATTTAGTTGAATGAAATAAACACAAACAAGAGATGTTTGTAAAACACTTATGCCCCCCTCCCCCCAAATTGGAATTTTTCCAAGTCCAAGGGGCAAAACTCTGTCAAAAATTGCACAATTGTACCCAAAACAGAAGCTGACCTAGATATTCATCTGATAAATCTGTATACTAAATTTCATCTCAGTATGTGCAACGGTTACAAAGAAAATTAACGGAAACTGCAAATAATTGGAATTTTTCTAAGTCCAAGGGGCATAACTTTGTCAAAAATGGCGCGATCGTACCCAAAATAAAACTTGATCTAGATATCTATGTGATATATCTGTATACCAAATTTCATGTCAGTATGTGCAACGGTTGCGAAGAAAATGAACGGAAACGAAGTGAACCAACAGACCGACGGACCGACAGACAGCAGCAAAGCAATATGCCCTCCCTTTTTCGAAGGGGGGCATAAAAACGTAACCTCGTTAAGTTGTTAACCCAAAAATATACATAACTGTTTACATTTTATATAACAATTCCTAGAATTTATGATATACTCAATATAATTTAATACTGTAAATCACTTTTTATTCGCGAGAACTTTATTTTCGCGTAATTACGCGAGACAGTGCGCTCGCGAAAATTAAGTTCTCGCGTATAATAGTATTCCTTAAGATTATATAGAGCGATACCCACAATTTGTGAAAATTTTGTCTCGCTTATCAAGAGTCAATGACTTTCTCGCGAAAATAAGGTGTCGCGAAAATTTAGTGATCTACAGTAGTAGAAGATTAAGTGGGAGGGGCTTTTAACCTTGAACATTGATTCATTTGTATGAAAACATTTACAACTATGCTTTTCTGACACAACAAAAAAATATATTGAATGCGAAATTACCTTTTTGCAAATCACCAAATTAATGGAAAACGAATCCAGTGACAGTTAATATTTGCCATCAAGTTTTCCTTTTCTTATTAAAATCCTTTGATTTGCTCTTTTTAAAAGTTTTCCTGAAATTTTAATGATTATAATCCCGAGGGAGGAATAGTTGAAACCTAAATATTCTTTGTGGAATGACTTGATGTTGACGTCCTCCTGGGTGACTTTTTTGAGCAGTAACCTTCAGTAATCATTCCAGTCTGTCTTACCTTTATATTCTTTGTGGAATGACTTGATATCCTCCTCTGTGACTTTTTTGAACAGTAACCTCCAGTAATCGTTCCAATCTCTGTCCTGTGGTACAGAATCCTCATCTTCAACGTCACCTTCAGGAACGAACAAATCATTACAGTTCTGATGATAAAATTCCTTAACCACTTCCTAAAACTAGAACCGATTTAATAAAATGAATACAGTGTACACAACCTCCCTGCAGCACAGGGGTAGTTTAAAAAACTTTTAGAAAATGAATTCCAATTCAACCTCTGGCCACAAACAAATCTGTACCCAGCATACCAGTAATCTTAAATCTTTTCCCTGTCTCTCTGTGGCTAACTTTCAAATTTATTCTATGTTAAACTATAGGTTACAGTGGTTAAAGGTTGATTTCAGGGCCATAAAACTTATACAAGCTCACTTTTGATCTCAGTCTAACTTTTACAAAAGGAATACATAGTTGAAAATTTAGACTTACTTTGTGGATTAAAAGTGAGCTCGTCAAAGTTTTATGGTCCAGAAGCAAAAACATCTTCAACTCATAAGCACCATTTGTTTTGAACGAAGCAAGAATTTTATGTTTACATTTGGAAAACCTTGATCTTAAACAAAGTATAAAGTCAAGATACATTCAGTAAAAAACATAGCTTTTGAAAACATTAAGAAAGATCTATACTGGCTGTAGCAAAGTGCATAGATGAAATTTTAAAAAAGTGTTCACCTCATATGTACATGTAAATCATATTAATATCTTCAAAACATCCAATTTGTACTTATATTTGATCATGTTGGTGGTTGTAAAGAACAATGTAACCTGGGTGTTTGGTAAAGTTTTGCCCCAAACAACAATAATCTACAAGAATATGTCAAAGGATATTACATATTTACATATCAAATTACACTAGGAAATCAATGCGGTTAAAGACATGTTTTTCAGCTATTTATGCATTCTCTACCTGTCCCATCAACTAAGTGCAATCAATACCTGTCTCATCATACACTCCTCTCTTATCTTTATCTGACAGTATACTGTAGATGCGACCCAGGGTCTGGAACTTCTTTGTGGCCTCCTCTTTCTTTTCTGTGTGAACACGGTCAGGATGAACTTTCAGGGAGACTTTATGATATCCTTTTTTCACTGTAACAATACAAAGTAAGAATTTAATAGATTAAACAATCCTCTCCCTTAGAATTTTGCATAGAAACTAACGTAAATTTTTGGATTTAGGAAGTACATGTAATCACTTTTAGGCCAAAATTTTGTCGTATTAAAGAGGTCCAGTACAATAGTCACTAAATTTAGCTACATAGGTAGAATTACCTAGCTTTATTTACCTATCTCATGTAGCTTTATTTAGCTATTTCAATGAAACTTTTCACAACTTTTCTTTTTATTATAAAGAGACAAAAATTTGCAATTAAGAGACTATTGATATTCATACTAGGGAGGCTTATAAAAACAATCCAAAGCAGAGATAGTTTAAACATTCTTGAAGAAATGTCTTTTTCTGCGCAATTGCAATCAAAGTTCTAAAAGTTTTGGGGCTATGTATGACAGTTAGAACAGTTACTCCTTGAATGAAATGACAAAGAAGTCCAGTTCCGGTTAACACGATAATAGGTCAGTAATCATTCAGCACAATGTGAAGTAATCATACTCAGTCATGCCTCACCGCATGCATGAGAGAGAAGACAGTAATCAAACAATGGAATTACATGTTTTGCTCTAAATTGTCCAAACGCAGCAATGTTTAAACTATCTCTGCTTTGGATTGTTTTTATAAGCCTCCCTAGTATGAATATCAATAGTCTCTTAGGCCATCTTTAAAAAATTGTTTGTTTGGAATTGCCGCCTGAAGAGTTTCAGACACAGGAGGGAGGGAGGGAAATTATTTTTTTTTATAAATTGAAGATAAATTTTTGATGAAATCTACCATCAACAAAAAAAAAAATTTTTACATAGATCTAACACTATATTTCATTATTTTGTATGATGCATGTGATACATGTAATGGGCAAAAAATTGATTATAATAAATTTAAACAAATCTTCCGACTTTTGGTTAATAAAATCTTTTCAGGAGGGGGCATTTCAATGAGGCGGGAGGCAATTCCAAACTAACTATAATTTTATTTTGGCCTTAATAGCGATTTTTTGTCTCTTTGAAATAAAAAATAAAAGTTTGATAAGTTACATTGAAATAGCTAAATAAAGCTACCTGAGGTAGGTAAATAAAGCTACGTAGGTAATTCTACCTACGTAGCTAAATCTAGTGATTGTACTGGACCTGTTAGGGAGGTTTTAAAAACAAATCAAAGCAGAGATAGTTTATACATTGCTGCATTTGGACAATTTAGAGCAAAACATGTAATTCAATTGATTATTGTTTAGATAACTGTTTCCTCTCTTGTTTGTGGTGAGGCATGGGTGACTCCGATGTCAGGGTATGATTACTTCACATTGTGGCTGATTGTGCTGAATAACCACCGACCTATTTTCATGTTAACCAAAACTGGACTTTGTCATTTCATTCAAGGAGTTAGTGTTTTAACTGTCATACATAGCCCCAAAACTTCCAGAACTTTGATAATAAAGCTAAGCAGGTTAATCAAGCTACGTAGCTAAATCAACTTAGCTACGTATCAAGTGATTGTACCAGACATGGCTGACTCAAAAACCACAACATTACCATCTTTGTTTGAAGAATCCTTTTCGATGCCAAGTATTTCATATAAATTATCCGTCCCGAACAACTCTTTACATGTTTCCAATAAGCTTGGCATTATTTTCGACAACTCAGCAACTGGCACTGAACCAGCTATCTTCCCGCGTTTTCAATTTGAATTATTTTACCTTCTTCAATTAAAGAGCAATGTCGATTTTAGATAATGCGTACCAATAGTTACTCCATTTCTAAACATGCAATGGGTAATCAAAATAAATAAATCTTTGCATAAACAGTTCAGTAATGAAGGAATGAAATATAAAAATTAAAAAAGTAAATATTGAATGAGATTTTGTAGAAAATGGTAGGAAACACAAAAGGCGTGGATTTTTTTTGGCAACCTTCGACTGATTCCACTTTTTGTCAGTTTTAGATTTACTTCTCCACTTTTAAAATTGTTGCTACAGGCCTAGTTTATAATTTTCTCAAAGTTCCAAAAATCATATTTATAATATCATATTATCATGTAATTGTATTGTGATCCTTAATGTACAGACAGCGATTAAATATATTTTAAATGTAATTTTAAGATTGACATGCAAAAGGTGAAGCTGATAAACAGTGAACATGCAATCTCATAAATACAGCCACAAAACGAATAACAAACAAGACAAGCACTCGGGTCCTGCTAACATCAAAGGAAGGATCAGGTGCCTAAAAGTGAGCGACATCCCCATTGGCGGATCCAGAGGGGGGGGTTGGAACCCCCCCCCCCTTTATTTTTTGCCAAGTGGAGAGAGAGAGAGAGAGAGAGAGAGAGAGAGAGGCAAATGAAACGTTTTCCAAGAATAAATATTTGTACGTCTACGCATGTATTTAACTAGATAGGTTTTCACACATTAAGTAATTAAGTTTCTTCCATTCACCCTCACTATTCCTTTTTTATGAGAGAATGGTAGAAAATATATTCTACTTATTTTTATATATCTTATATATAATATTTATCATGCGAGGTTTAATTTGATATTAGATTCCCGTGATCTTTGGCTGTGTTGGGTATATATATACAGTTTTTGATCATATCTTTTGAAGGAACTAACATAAAACTCTTTGTTTTTAAACCAAACCCGCACCCCACTCCCCAAAAGTTTTTTTTTTCAAAGTCTAAAAGAAAATTCTTTGTACTCTTCATAAATGCTACAAATCCATTCAATTTTAAGACTTCAGTAGTTTTTGAAATGTGTTTGTTTGCTTTCAAAGAAAAAAGGGACGCAAAACAAATATATTATTTACCACAACCTTAGATCTGTCCATATATACGTATGTGTGAATCTTTGCTTGAGGGTGTTTGAGGGTGTGTAAAGAGGGGGGGGGAGGGTAAAAGGACACAACCCTGGAACCCCCCTTTCAAAATTTGCTGGATCCGCCCCTGATCTCCTGTCGACGACCACGCGCATTGAGCACCGAAACATCTTTTTTTTAACATAAGCTAAAATTACATGTACATGTACCTTTTTTTTTAAATCCAACATCAGATAACTTAGAAATTCCTTTTAAATTGAGAAAGGTTTTTTTCTTTATTTCCAGATAGTTTGCTCTGAATTAATTTTGTCAAGGGATGGTTGGTGTTGAAAAGTTATATCTTCAGATGCTTTTCATATATTTGAAAAGTTCTGAAATTGTTTTTCCAATTATTCTTTGAAGTTTTTCTTTTGTCCACACTTGATTGATTTTATTGCTTGAATATGTTGTAGCACACTACGTATAAAATTTCTTCTTCACCGAGAGGAATAAGCTAGATATAGGAATTTGGCTGAATATATATTATTCGTTGTATTTGTAACGTTGGCTTCGTGTATAGGGAGTGTATTTATATGCATTGAAGGCTTGTCTCCCATTCTATTCAGTATTCGGAATAAATATTGTTTAAAGTATCATTTATAGGACCCTTCGATATAGTTATAAACACGGTTAATCCAACCAACTTTATTAATCCTGATTTATCAAAACTGCAGGTGATTTTTGAAGAATTTTTATTTCAGACACAGGAGTTCGTGTACCTATTGATTTTACCGGAAATTTCAGTATATTAAAAAATACATACTACATGTACCCTTCTACCATTATTATAGGTAGTGGGTAAATATATTTTTTTTATTTACTGAAAATTTCGGAAAATTTGATAGGTACTCGAACTCCTGTGGCTCAGGGTGAAAGGAAAGTTGACAGGATGATGTCTTTTTACGCTTTTACGCTTTATAAACCGCTTTGCGGTTTATAAAAAGCGTAAACTGTCCCAAGTTTTGTTATATCGTATAACATAAGTTGAAATAAGCTTCATTCCTTATAATTTAATTTCAATGCAGACAATGAGACAATTTTTTCCAATTTTTCCTTTGGTAATAGGCTTCAAATATAGCATTTTTTCAAAAATAACGTCAAGCGGAGTAATACGTTTTTCACGTAACTCATTGTGACGTAGGCAAGTTATGTTATACAAAATGGATAAAACCGTTAAACCAATCAAATGACGTATTACAACAGAAATTAAATTATTAACGTTTATCATAAAAACTTGCTTGTTAGTTTAACATTAACTTCTTTTCAAGTAAAATATCCAATTAATTGTAGATGCGTCAGACTCTGTTGTATTTTTTATTATATCTAAAGCTCACCGAGATCCTACATGTATCGTATCGACATAAGAATGGACATTACTATATAAGTACAATGATTACATATCTAATGCCTCTAGAGAAAATATTTTAAGGGAAAAAAAATAGAGGTCATACATTTTAAGACTTACAAATTCTGTATAGTTAAAAAAAAAGGAGTGGTATTTTACAATATTATATCAGTTTGTAACATATTTCTGTAATAGTTTTAATTATAATACCTAGAAGGGAGGTAAGCCTTTCACCATCTCAGAGTCTCTGATTTTACCCCCCTTCTTGCGTTCGTCCTGAGGGCCTGGTCTCCCTCAAAGACATATTAAACAATTACATTTTTTTCACTAGATTTTTAAAAAATAAAGAATATTTTGTTTCTCCCATAGTATGTAATATTTCAGAATAATTCAAAATACAAGATTTTAAATAAAATAATATCCCTACATCTGTTTCATCAATATTTTCTAATCGACAATACATTTTATATTTGTATATCTTAAAAGCTACAAATGACAACAGTAAATTATACATATGCATGACAGTGGTTTCATTTCTATCAATATAAAAACCAAAAATTATATGTTTCCATTTTACATCAAAACCTAAGAAATTGTTGACTATAGCCCAGATTTCTCGTACATTAGCACAATCAAAAATTAGATGCTTTGAATTTTCTACATCTTCGACACATATTTTACATGAGTAATTAGAGTTTTTATTTATCTTACTTACAAAATAATTGTTAGACAGAATATTATTTAATAGCTTATAGTTGAATTCCGCAACTTGTTTATCTTTTAATAACTCTATTTTGTTTATGTAGAATTTTTCCCAGTCTCTCTTAGGTATATTAAATTCTTTAGAATACTTTGCTTGCACAAGCGGAGTTTGAAATTTGCTTTTTAAAAATTCATTATAAAAGAATTTTGTTGTATATTTATTAAAACATAAAGTATTTAATGACACCTTTAGATGTTTATACAGAGAGAAATCATATCTTTTTTCATACTTTTTAAAGATCGAGTGTATGATTTTATATGCACATAACCAATTACTCTTATTTATCAAAATCCCTGCCATTTTATCGGGTGGTTTTAGACCATTCTCGGAAAATAGATCTTTAACAAACAATATATTGCTTTTGAGCCAATTTTTAAAGTAGATTGTTTTTCCTTCATATGAGTATCTTAGATTTGACATTGGCGGATCTAGAGGGGGGGTTCCGGGGGTTGGAACCCCCCCCCCCTTTATTTTTTGCCAAGTGGAGAAAGAGAGAGAAAGAAGGGGGATAAAACGTTTCTCGAGAATAAGTATTTGTACGTCTAACTTAAATATGTATTGAATAGATAGATTCTCACACATTTAGTTTTTCCATTCACCTTCACTATTACTTTTTATGAGTGAATGGTAGAAAATATTCTACTTATTTTCATATATCTTATATATGATATGTAACATGCGAGGTTGAATTTGATATTAGATTCCCGCGATCTTAATTTGGCTGTGTTGGCTATATACAAGAAGGTGCCATTTTTTTTTAAGTAAGTCTTATGAAGGAACTAAAATTTAATTCATTGTTTTATACCCAACCCAAATAGGATTTTCAAATTCTTTAAGAAAATCCATTCTTCTATTAGGGAAATGCTGCAAATCCATTCAATTTTAAGGCTTCAGTAGTTTTTTAAATGTGTGAATTTTTTTTATACCGACTGGGGGTACCTTTTCAAAGAAAAAAGGACGTAAAACAAAGATATTCTCCACAATCTTATATTTTTCCATACATGTGTGTGTGAATCTTTGCCTGAGAGTTTGTAAGGGGGGGGGGGGGGGGGGGGGGGGGGTTAGAGGGACACAACCCTGGAACCCCCCCAATCAAAAATTGCTGGATCCGCCCCTGTTTGACCATATCGGTTGTTTAAGAAAGAGTTCAACACTGAGGTTATCATGTAATTGTTTGCATGCATTGAAGCATGTAAATACTTGTTTATAGAATAAATGCATCTTTCGTATCATTTCGAATTTTTCTATGCTATTTTCCGTGGTGTTAATCACATAGTCGATATTAGTATTTATTGGAATACAATAACTATTTATTTAGCTATCAATGTAGTGATCTGTTCCTCTCAATCTACATACCCATGAGGCTTTAAGCGCTCTAAACTTAGACTCAATATCAATTATCCTTAACCCACCGTCCTTAATATGACCAACCACTGTGTTTCTTTTGATACATCTGTTTTATTCCATATGAAATTGAATATTAGTTTATTAATATTTTTAATATAATTTTCATTGGGTGTTTCTAAAACATTTGCTAGATAAATTAGTTTTGAAAGCGCTAAAGAGTTTATCACAGTACATTTCCCAAATAATGTCAGTTTTCTTCTTTTCCATGATTCGAATAGAGTCTCTATTTCATGATAGACTTTCATCCAATTTTTATTATAACATTCTAGTTTATCATGACCTATATAAATGCCTAGACACTTTACTGCCTCATTTGTAACCGTAATGCCCCCTATTTCTCTAAAGAGATTTTTTAAAGGACCAAGAAGAATAAATTCAGTTTTATTAATATTTACTTTAGAACCTGCATGAAGACAAAAATTGTTTATAGTATCCAAAGCTTGATTCAGAGATTCAATATTTTTTAATGCCAGTGTCATGTCATCAGCATGTTGTATATTTTTTTACTTCGTTCTCCATATAATCTACTTTAAAGCCTTCTATATTCTTGTTTTCTTTAATCGACATATCTTAGGAAACGTTTGTGAAACAGGCCCCTGGTCTCCAAAATAAAAAAAATAATAAAAAACATAAATATTGCCAATCAGAAACTCAAGTATCTGTTTGTTGTCAACTTCAGAGTACTTGTTTGTACAATCAGAATGTTTTTAACAAAATAATTTTGCATAAGACCAATGACAAGGAGGTAAATTTACGAGTTCCATTTTTATTGAAAATGCAGCTCTCAATGATTTAATTTATTTTTGTTTTTTTGTATTTTACTGAAAAAAAGCCATTAAAATTTGACGTTAATTAAGAAATGAGGTATCATTTTTTGAGTTTTATTGGTATGTAAAACGGGTTGGTCACGTGATCAAATCCCATAAAGCCCGAAGGGCTTTATGGAAGATTTGATCATGTGCCAACCCGTTTTACATCCCAATAAAACTCAAAAAATGATACCTTATTACTTATATTTACATTTGTGACTTATTCATACTTTAAATTTGCCTGATTGTGACTTTTAACGTGTGAAATGCATTATTTTTCAAATAAAACGGCATGTATGTAATCCACAGAACGCGCGTCGACCCTTTATGACGTCACTGAAAAATTACGTCAAACGTTTATCCATACGAACATCTATGACCTCTTGACCCCGTACCTGTATTTATACAGTTATAAAAACGCTTGCTTTCAGTAGTGTTATAGAAAGGAAAACATTTGCAAATGTAAATATTGGTTAATACCGTCCGTAACAACAAAGCTTTATGATAGCTGTATGATAAACGTAAAGACTTTTAACTTTTAATTAGATCAACGTCATATCGATACACAATTTCTAAAACGGGGTAAGTTATTGATAAACGTTGATGAAACAAGATATCAGCAGTCTCGTTTAAAGTCATCATTTCGTCAGTTCTATGGTCGATACAATTGCCTTTTCAGCAAAGATATGTACAATCCTGCATTAAGTTAGAAGCTGCCTGACGTTTTTCATACTACCTGTTAACGTTTACACACTAAATTGACGACGTTATTTCCAAATCATGACAAGAAGCACATGGCGGGTGTGAAGGGTCGGTAGGGTGATGCTCACTATTGGCTCCTTGGTACTTGATTATACTACCATGGTACTTGATTATACTACCAATGTTTAAGAGGTCCCTGTTTGCTCTGCTCCTGATTTGTATAGTTTAATGGACTTTTGACTTGGATACTGTTCGCTATTTCAATATATTTTATGAAATACCAAGAACTTTGAGCATTTTGCTACCTTTATTCAAATCTTTTAAACAATACAAAAATGGTCATAAAATCAATTCATTATTTCAATATTAAGGAGATTGATAAGCATGCAAAAAAAAAAATGAAAATTAGATTATTCACAAATTTTTGTACTAATTCAAAAGTAATGTTTCTCTTTTAAAGTAACTATATTCATTCAAGTTTATTTGACAAGATTTTTAAACACAAAAGTATTCCTTAATATATTTTATTATAATTCATTTTATTTCTATTCTCTAAACGACAATAATGAAGATTGTAATTAATTTATGGTCAATTGGACAAACAATTTAAGCAGTCTACTTGAGTTCTCCCACTCTGGCGTACATGATGTCACGCAGATCCTCCTCCTGAGACAATAATGAAGATTGTAATTAATTTGTGGACAATTGGACTAACAATTTAAGCGGTCTACTTGAGTTCTCCCACTCTGGCGTACATGATGTCACGCAGATCCTCCTCCTGGGGATATAAACTGATCCCGCCGTCTGACGCTGATCGAATATCATATTCCTGTCTTTCTTTGGCGTACTTTTTTAAAAAGTCCATGGTTGTATCATACCCTATCTAAAAAAAGAACATATATACAAGTATTTGAACTTGATTACTGTTCGTTGTCTTTGTTATTTCACCTTTGTCCCCTTTCTTGATATTAGCTGTTGATTTTTTTTTTAATAAACTGTATACCCGTACAATGAAATTTTCTAGTCCTCTTTATTTTTTTTTATTTAATAGAATGGATCTTAGTGCTCTTTTTTAATATTGGTTGAAAAGGTGTCTAATGTCGTGTCCTTAGGTTTAGATAATAAATTTTTTTTTTAACGTTATATATCGATTGCGTTTGTGTCTATATGTTGTGTATTAGATATTTATCCTTGCATAATAAATCTTCGTCTTCTTTCTATATATATATATATAGTTTATATGTCGTCTATTTATTCTTGCATTATGAAATCTTTTTTCCTCTTTCCTGATATTACTAAGAATGTTTCTATATGCTGTCTTTTCATACCTGAATAATGAAATCTCTGTCTTCTTCTTCGATATCCATCGAGAATGTTTTTATATGTTTTGTATTTATTCCCACAGTCCTGCCTAGATCTCCCTTCTACAATAGACCAATGTGTCAATATTTTTCTTAGAAAAAAAAACAACAACAACACATAATTAGGTAAAAGAATATTATCAGCACAAGTATTGTATGACCTTTGGTTGTGCATGCATGTATAATAACTGAATTCGAAGACGCATGCATTCAAAATCTGTTTATAAAATCTAAATTGGTTTTTAACATTAAAAGCTTTTGTAATTTGAATTTGTATTGACTAAGTATTTTATTACATATACCTTGAAGTAGACTCTGTCGATCGTCCTCCCCATGGTCTCAAGTACCGAGGAACCAAATGATAACACACCGTCTATGTTGTTGGCCTTGCCTAGAAACTTTCCATGAAGTATATCATACCCTATCCCTTCCAAGAACTTAGCAAACTTCTCGTTAGTCTGGAGAAATAAGTGTACATTACTAGGGATGGGTATCGCCAAAAATTTCGTATCGCGATATATCACGATTTTTCCCCACAATATCATGATAATATCATGATATTTTTAAGAGGAGTTTTTACAATGATTTTATAACAAAAGTCACTATTTTTCTAAAAAATATGCTAGAAAAACAAAATTTTACTTTCTTGAAATTTTTATGTATATAAAATCAATTTTGTTTGGACAGTAAGATGCCATTCTTTTCACTTTTTACAACATTTTTTATACTTTCTGTAATTGTAATTTCAAAGTTTGAACAAATAAATGAATAATTTCTGGACTTTATAATTTGTACCTAAATACCGGTATTCAGGTCTCCGTATCACGATACGTATCGCGCAACAAAAAATCACGATATACCGGTATACCGATAAAATCGCACATCCCTATACATT
This sequence comes from Saccostrea glomerata, assembly GCA_003671525.1. NCBI lineage: Eukaryota > Metazoa > Mollusca > Bivalvia > Ostreida > Ostreidae > Saccostrea > Saccostrea glomerata. The sequence goes on from PRKT01000008.1 coordinate 4,268,524, forward strand.
ACATACTGATAGAAATATATATGATCAGATTATAACATGCATGTACAATTGCTTGTTTTCTATTCAATGTTTTACAAGTTCTAGTATGTATGTTCATTTAAGTTTGTGTTTTTCTTGTGGAGACGAGACGTTCCTCAATATCTGTTGTATATATCCTCATAAATGCCCGGTACATAAATTTTTTTAATGTCTTATGATTTCTTAACTGGTTTCTAATTGTCTTTAAGAAATCAAAATACTAAAAGTTTTTGATATCGGCTATTATTGTTTCTGGGAGGATTATATAATCCTCTGGTATATACCGCTATCTGGTGTATATCACACAGATATTTTATGTATTGAGATAAAGAAAGTTATTAAGCAAAAAAATCCAAGAAAACGATATAAATCGGGATCAAATTAAACACACCAGACGAGATAGGAGCAGGTACGTGGTTCATGAAGAAGTACGATTTCGCTGTCGATCGTTTTCAGCGGTTGTGACGTGGAAAGTATAAAGATGGAAAGATGATTTGCCTTATCTTTGCCTTATCTTGACTATATGTTTGCATCCAATACATTCAATTAATATTTACAAACTTCATCAATTTGCTTTTTTTTTGCTCCCTCAAGTTCGTACATTTCCGATTTTAGTGCATATCAACCGTAATTTAATATATTCTGGCAAGTTTCATAAATACTGGAAATGCAAACAAAAAGATTTTGCATACTATAGTGTTATGTTACCCTACACGTCTTTTTTCCCTTGGTATTTAATATACATGTACATTGAACGAAAATATAATTTGATGCTTACAACACTGCAAGAAAAAAATATGATAAATTTTAACAAGAGGCCCAGGGACCACAGCGCTCACCTGAGCACATCAGGCTTGAATTTACTCCCCCCCCCC
>PRKT01000008.1:4274567-4290325 GCA_003671525.1 Saccostrea glomerata
GGGGGGGGGGGGGGGGGTTAAAAAGATTTTCCGCTTTTCCTTGATTTCTATATTGAAAAACACGAGTTTGACCAAAATATTAAAGTTATCTCAAAGAAGTATGTTTACTGAAAATCCATATATACATGTATAAATATACATGTAAATATTTAAATCATTCGAATAACTTAACTTTTGAAAATTGACTTTGAGGTAGTCAACTATTGTTCGCAGTTCTTTAGAGTGAAGCAAGCCACCTACCTGCCCTCTGGAGTGTCCGGATATTTGACTGCTTCGTATCCCGGATCGTGTCCGAAAAATGACTTGAACACATCATCATCAGAATTACTAAACTAAAAAAGAAAAAATAGAATTAATACAAAGCATCAAATTAGTCGCAAAAAATTAAAATTAAGCATTATAAAATTTTATAACTTTATTTGTAGTCTTGGAATGAGTACGAAAAAAGCGCATGATATTATAGGTTGTCTTAAATAGAATGCAGACATGTGGCGCAGTGGTAGAGCGTCTGCTCTAGACGCGGAGTAGGGGGTTGATTCTTTTAAAATCGTGGGTTCGAATCTCACTGAGATTGTATAGACCGGTACTTTGGATGAGACTGCATTAACCGAAATCCCGTGTCGAAGTATAGGTGTTAGCACAAAAATATTCTTTCTTTCTTAATGGTCTTTAATGCCGAGAATAGGTCAAAAATTGCATCTCTGCACCGGCAAGTGTAGCGTTTCCATATGATTGGAAAAATTCTCGAGAGGAACGTTAAAAACAGTTAAACAAACAAAAAATGAGAAAAAGGAATATTACAGGATAAATACATGTAGAAATGACTCTTGCTTTAAGTTCATTTTTCAATCGATAAAAATGAAAATAGGCATATGTCATACCGGTATGTCATAAAATGATATATGGTACAGATATATTGTGATTTTCTAACCACTTGTTGAATTCAAAAAATAACAAAATGACACAATTTATAATTATTTCATATCTTTAAAAATGTTTTAACTAATAGTTCAAACCTAGGGAGTGATCTTTTGCATTAATTTTATACACTTATGTGTCAAAATTCCAGTTTAATCGAGTTTGTTTAGTTTTGTGAAATAAAAATTGCTGGACAATAGTATACCACTACAAATCCTAATGTTTTGTTTCTATCTTCGTCTCGTAATCTGAATCTGTCCGTTTTTCCGACAAAGGGAGTATCAAAGAACTCTTGCAACTTGTTGAAAAAAGTGTCTTCTTTTTCCATCGACAACCACCACCCTAAAAATGAAAATAAATTTATTTCACTCTACATGTATTAAATAGCAATACATTATCAAGATATAGTCTAATGATGTAACAAACGTAACGAAACGCTTGACCATGTCAAATTTCAAATGCTAGGAATAAAGGATGCCATTTTAAAAGGTTTAACAAAGCAATGAAAAGGGATGAGAACATATAACAAAAATGAGAGAGAGAGAGATATCACCAAAGGTTAATAGTATAAAAGACTTAACATACCATCGTAGCAGTGGAGTGGATAATTTGCTAAAATGCCACCGTCAGCCATGTAGCTCTCCACTCCGTTTTGTTTGTAAACCACAGGTTTAAAAAATCCTATAAAAATATACACAAATTAATCTTAGGTTAATTTCGTAACAAATACCTGAATATTGCATAATAGCTAAGCAAAATCTTAACATCAAAAGTGGGATCAGGTGCCATGGCGGAGGGGGCATATCCTGCCGACCGGTCACATCCGCCGTGTGCTCATTGTCATGATCGGGAAATAACGGAAAAATTCCGACTACAATTCAGTGTATATATATATAATGGACTAACAATTAGTATGAAAAACGTCAGTATTTGACAAGGTCATAACTTACGAAATGATGACTTTAAACGAGACTGCTGATATCCTTGTTTCATCAACTTGTTTGTCAACAACTTACTTCCTTTTAGAAATTAATCATACATAGAACATGCTATTGCGTATCGAGTCAACTGAGATATATAAACTCCATATGCAGGCGACGAAGGTAATTTCAAGAAATACTTAGCCTATAACCTACAAACCTACCGAACATACCTATGATATTTTCAGAGTCTGGAATGTTTAGGTTTGTTTCACCATACCTCTTAACTTACCTATTAAACTTAGATACTATATACAGGACATAGTCGCATTGCATTTACTTACCTGGGTAGCTATTCGACATACGCACGGCATCTCTGATAGGTACGTTTGGTGTTGTTTTTACATGCATATACTCCTCTTCCTTGTTGCTGATATTGGAAATGACAACGCAAAGTTCTTTCTTTTTCTTCGTAAACAACTACAAACAAAAATACTGTACGCATATAGCTTTAAAAAACAATAGCGAAATTTATTGTTTGCAATATTTTACAGAAATCATTTGTTACGATTACATTATTTGCTGTAAATCTTTGCACACTAATCAAATTAGCTTCCATAAAATAACTTCTATACCTCACATTACTGGATATTTACTTTGGAAGCATCTTGTACAGTATAGTTAAATCGCCGTTATTTATAAAAGAAATAAGATTTCTCACGTCTAAGAATGTAGCGTCCTTGTTCCCCAATTTTTCTTCAATAATTTTTCCGTAAAAGTTGTATTCTCTTTCAAAAGGCTGCCACCCATACTGAGACAGAATGTTACATGGCATGCAACATAGACAGGACTCTAAAAATAATAAATAATATATATATATATATATATATCAATTTTTGTATTATTATATATTTAAATATACGACAGTCGGATTAAACTTAATTTGTCTAATGCATTCATGTTTATGAAATATTAGCTCACTTCTTTAAAATATTTATGTGTGAAATGTTAAACAATTATTGACCATAGTGTAACTTTGGATCTCTCCGCATGAACTTTTCTATTTCTTCTACGGAACATTCCAAGGCTAAAAGCATTGCAACCAATGAGCCCCCGCTTGCTCCAGCGAATCTGTCAAGGTGCATCAAAATGTTTGCATCATCCAACGCCTAAATATTAATTATTGATAATGAAAATTATTGTTGTTATTTACATAATATCATTATTAACAATAAAGTATATACGAAGGTTGCTGGGTAATATGAAATACCATGCCAAGAAAACCTTAGCATTCTCTCCGTATAGCAAACTCAATAAAAGCCGAATTAACGTTAATCTGTAATTCTTCCCCAGGGAGATGTGCGCCAAGCAATTAATGTCGGCAGGTTTGAGGGAGGGATCTTAAAATTTACTGGGTTTAAATTATAGGTAGAAAACTAATTATTTAGAAGATTTGCCCCCCCCCCCTGTTTTTTTTTAGGGGGGGGGGGGGGCGGGAGTCAAAAAAGGGGAAGAAAATTAATTATAGTAAAGTAATTCTTTAAAAAAAGAAGCTGTATTTCAATTTTTTACGTAATTCAATTTCAAAATATTTTTTCTTAGTACAAATTGGCTTCGGCTAGTTGTGGAAGTACCGCGTCGAAATATAGATAAAAGGGTACCGAATTCCGGGACGCTTACATCATTTTCCCGGACGCTTACATCATTTCCTGGTTGAACAAGATGGAGACGAGTACTGAATGGGTAGACATTACCCGATTGGCTATGTAAACATTTTCCTTTTAAAGTGAATATTTTCTGTTGATTTTTTTTTCTTATTTTCTTCATTCCAACTTTATTAAAAAATGTTGATACCAGTGCCTCTGGCATTTTACGTATTTTGTAAATAAATAAATATTTTTGACAGGAACTATTTAGGGCATAAGGGACTACTTCCTGGGGTAGACGTTTATTTTTTCTCTAACTAAGAAAGCTAAGAACATAGGATCCACCCCCAGAAGTTGTCTTGCCGGCGTTTTGGGAATATGGGTGATTTGCATCAATTACACTTTTATTGACTCCATCGCTGTCGAAATCGAACGAGATTTCTTGGCATGAAACAAATAGAAAAGGGGGGTTGAGATCTTTTACCGTGAAACAAATAGAAAAGGGGGGGTTGAGATCTCGGCGAGGGTTGATCCAAAAGCTCGTGGAATTTCTTTTCTAAAATTTTATCGTGTTTTGATGAAATCAAACAATATGCATATCTGTAATATTATATAAATATAGCCCTTTGATGAGGTCAATCCATATATAGATATTTCGACTTCACAGAAAAGCATATCGACCGAAACTTCCACGTAACGTCAAGTTAAGTGTGTCACGTCATGTGATAAGCGTATCTCACCATCATGTTTAATTCGACTTAGTAGTACCAAAGAATGCTGCCTTTTTCTCCATTTTTTTTTCTCAAGAAAAACCAGGGTACTTATTTTCATATCACACCACATTTCAAAAATAATCCCCATTTTTCAATATGATGTTTCAATATCAGAAGCAGTGTCAAGCACTCAATGTACATTCAAGCTAAATTTGACTACAAGGAAAAATAGACCCTCCAAAGGGACCACAACTTTAATCAACCCCCATGAAAGTTCTATTTTTCTTAAATTTCTCACGCCGCTTTAAAACCAGTTATCTAATGCATTTTTCTAAAGCCTGCAACTATAGTATACATGATTAAGTCAGTGTTCTCGAGATTTTCACAAAATTTTATAATTTGACCGAAATTTGACACTCTCTAACAATTTAAAGATGAACACTAAATTGTAGTGTATTTGGGGGTTGTTTTTTAATTTGTTATTGGGATCGGGCTGGGTACAGGCCATGTTTTTCAGAGCTCCTTGATTTTGTTATATATATATCCAATCAATTGTTTATAATCAAAATATTATTTTTATCCAAAGTGATTTGATTGTCTATATACAATTAGGAAATCACTTTATTGGCGTCGCCGTAGGATTTCTGACGGTCTTACGAGACCGAAGCGGCGCTCAGGGGACGCCGCGCGGTCAGGCCACGTGGAAGTGATTGTGGTTTAATTATTTCGGCGGTGAATGGAATCAGGTTATGAAATTTGCAAGAAATCAGTGATTGTTATATGAGTTTTTGTGAATCGATTTTTCTGTTTGAGTTGTAATGACTTTGTGATGTATTTTAGTGTTCTAGGGCAGTAGATCAAGCTAAGCTTTTATCACAGTTTATTTGTTGTCAGATGTCCTAAAGGAGTTATGAGTGAAAAGAAAAGGTTATTTAGTCAAAGTAAGGGGATTTCCGAGCGCATGAGTGGCATGGGTGTCCTGGGGGGGGGGGGGGGGGGGGGGGGGGGGGGCAAGTTAGCTAGGCTTTGGTCAGCCATTTTGGCCCCACCCTAACCCCAGGGGTCATGATTTGAACAAACTTGAATCTTCACTACCTGTGGATAATTTCATTTAAGTTTCATCTTTCCTTTCTCAATGATTCTTAAGAGGAAGATTTTTAAAAGATTTTTCCTATATATTCCTATGTAAAACTTTGGTTGGCCATTTTGGCCCCACCCTTGCCCCGGGGGTCATGATTTGAACAAACTTGAATCCACACTACCTGAGGATGTTCCATGTATATGTTGTACTTTCCTTTGGATAATTGTCTTTGCACTTTTGTATTTTATTTTTTGTTTTGTTTTTTTTTATTTTATTTTTCATCACTCAATGTTGTTGCTTGATTATAATTTATTTGTCTTTTGTAAATGTTAATCTTTCTTCAGTTTTCTATTTCTCATGCATATTTATCCTTTGCACTTTATTATTTATCTATTTATTCTGTTTGTTGTTTTTTTTTTTTTTACTTCCTTATCATTATATCTCATAGCGAGTATACAAACTTATTAATAATTCTTCTGTATAACTTAATCTACTTTTTTCATTCTGCTTTCCCATATATAGTTAAGAAAAGAAAATGAAGTAACTGAATAAGTATTATTCCATCATTGTAAATTATTGTCAATATTCTTTACATTTGTAACCTTGACCTTGGAGAGGACTTATATAGGCCATGCCTGATGTCCAATCCAATTATGTAATTTAACATAATAAAATATTGATGAAATGAAAGATGATTCCACATGAGTTTCATCTTTCCTGGCCCAGTGGTTCGTAAGAAAAAGAAGAAGATTTTAAAAGATTTTTTCTATGTATTTCTATGTAACTTTGGTCGGCCATTTTGAACAAACCTGAATCTACACTACCTGAGGATGATTCCACATGAGTTTCATTTTTCTTATTCCAGTGGTTCTTGAGAAGAAGATTTTTAAAAGATTTTTCCTTTTTATTCCTATGTAAAATTTTGGTCGGCCTTTTTGGCCCCACCCTAGCCCCGGGGGTCCTGATTTGAACAAACTTGAATCTACACTACATGAGGATGATTCCACATGAGTTTCATCTTTCCTGGCCCAGTGGTTCTTGAGAAGAAGATTTTTAAAAATGCTATTAATTTTTCACTAATTCATAATTATCTCCCCTTGGAAGAGGGCGTGGCCCTTCATTTGAACAATCTTGAATCCCCTTTACCCAAGAATACTTTGTGCCAAGTTTGGTAGAAATTGGCCCAGTGGTTCTTGAGAAGATGATGAAAATGTGAAAAGTTTACGACAACGACAACGACAGACGACGGACAAATTTTGATCAGAAAAGCTCACTTGAGCCTTCGGCTCAGGTGAGCTAAAAATGTAAAGAAATTCCACGAACTTTTGGATCAACCCTCAGATATGGAGAAAACGAATGTGAAAGGTAGGTCAAACTCAAAGGTCAAAGGGTCAAAGTTGATGGTTTCTTAAGAAAGGTTTAAAGTAACAAGGATTACATATGTTAAGTATGAAAACCCTAGCCCTTACCATTCAAAAGTTATGGCCAAGGTTAAAGTTTTTTTCATAAGTACGGAAATCTCCAAGGTCAAGGTCAAAAGGTCAATGTTTTTAGTAAGCAATGAAAGGTCATGCCAAAAAATACATATGTGAAGTATGAGAGTTGGCATTTCTGTGTAAAATGGGACAAACTCCAAGGTAAAGGTCAAATTTGGTGATACCCAAAGTAAAGTCTAGTCAGAAGGAATACACATATTGAATATGAAAGTCATCGCTCCCATAAATGAAAAGTTGTGGTCAAGGTAAAAAGTTTTTGCGAACAAACAGACCGCCAGATAGACAGACAGACATACAGACGGACACGATAAAACTATATACCCCCGAATCTTCGATTTCGGGGACATTAAAAGAAATGGTCTTCAATTAACTTTTCATATTATGATACAGTATAAAGGAGACGTTACAAAAATGAAAGTGTTTGTTCCGATTTTCATATTAAATTCTCTGAAAAATATACTCAGAACTGAGTAAAAGGGTGGAGTAAAACAAGAATCAAGAAATGTAATGAATATTGTGTGCTAAATCAAAAAGTTATGTCTACATGTATGGTTTTTGCATTAGAATGTGTATTTTACACTAGCCCATAGCTTTACAGAGCATATTTTTAGGTGTTATACCCACCCAACTCCCTTACTTATTTAGGAGGAAGTCGATTATCAACGAAAGCAACAACAAAAAAACTTCCCTACCTTTACTTTTCTATAAGTCGGGACTAAAAATAAGTTTGAAATAATCTACTATTCTACTAATTTTCAACTGTTACTATGCGACAATACTTTCAAGTATACCTCCACCAATATTTAAAGTATGCTTTAATCATGGCGAAGTAAATTATGATATGATAGTACTTGTGTGAAGGCTTAACTTCATTTCTATTTTTATCTAGAGCCTCTTTCAGAATTATTGAAAGGTATTGAGTTTTATTTATATATTTGCTTTTCATTTGCAAAACATAAATCCGCCTCACATTTTCGCAAAAGAATTCACTGATATATACTGCACACCTTGTAAATACAAGATCGATCCAAATATATTCAACTTACTATGTGACTGGAGTGAAATTGAGAAGTATTTGTAGTGCAGTGCAGTTGTCGTTTGATCTGAAAATGATTTTTTTATTGTCTGTAGCCAGAATTTTTTTTTCCTATCCTTAAACAAACGTAGGATATTAGATGACATTTTTTCGTACTTCACTTGAGAAAATATGTGTCTCTGATGAGACCGATTCAACTTTATAATTACCTGACTGTAAGCAGTTGACAGTTATTTATGTATTTTCAAGTACATTTTTGGACATATAAATGTGTAAAATAAATATGAGAGTTCTCATGGCGTGATAATGATTGACTGCTATTTCTGTAGTTGTTTTAAGATTTTTTTCCGTCTAATAACGCGCACTGTATTAATATATACTCAACAAAAAAAGAAACGCATATTCAGATTAGACATTACAATCTAAGCTTTCAGTTTACTCCTTATTTATTTATTAATGATTTTAGAGGGTTTTGAGAAAAATCAAACATGTCCTGTGTTGCAAGTAGAAAAGTAAAGATTATGTCATTGTCGACGCCTCCAAATTCTAGGAGCACACCGTCTTAAACATCCATATGTCCTTTGCGACGTCTAAGCGCAACTGGGTTTCCAATGTACGGATGTCGTGCACAAATACCAGGTCCTCTTAGTCTCTTGCGAACAATTTATGCTCTTTTATGCAGATTTTTTCATCTAGCAATTGTAGCAGCAGTTTTACAGCAGTTCTGAATCGCGTGAGGTGCTGAAAAAGGGGGGGGGGTCTGACGGTCCTGCCTGGGTGTGGTTACTTGCGGATAGCCAATTCTTGGTCTTCCGACGTTAGTTTAACAGCTACAAAGCCCATTGATGTGTTCCAAATGCAGTTGCAACTTCCTGTTGCGTAGCTCCATTTAGTATCTTCGTTAGCCTGGTTGTGTTCATCTTTGTTTCGGCGTGGCATTGCAGCATCAACACTGCAATCAAATCTTAAATATGGGTTTAATAGGAGTGTTAATAGTTTCTCTAAATCCAAAATATCAACGAAAATAGACATCCGATTAAGAAGAAATCATGAAAAATAATATTTTCATAAACACGTTTAATCAAGGGAGATAATTCAACACTTGGGTTTTAAAACCCCATGTTGTCCTTTAAACAGGTCACAGGTATCCAATGATATAAAATATAGTTGTTCCATGTACATTATAAAAATTTCTTTGACGAGTAAATCAATATGCGTTTCTTTTTTTGTTGAGTATATATGCAGTGTTCGTCTTAAGATATAGGTCCGTAAGATCTATAACACATACCATGATATTAATTTATAAAATAATTTTTTTAAATACACCAGTAGTACTTCTTCCATTTAATATCAACCCCTAGAATCATGAGGTAAAATTTGAAGAAAAAAAACTTTTAAAAAACGGAATTCATTGTAAAAATACTTTAATTTCATAAGTAAAAGCTTTTATTTATTATAGTAAAATCTTTGAAACAATAGTATTCCATAGCTAACTAATGTTAACTATAATATATCTTTAGAGAATGCCTCTAATCGCTAATATTCAGTGAACATGCTTTCTCAACAAACCATCTATATTTAAGTTTATCAATATAACCAATTCAGCATTTATATAAATTTACATAAAGCTAATACATGTAATATCATTTGATGTAGTTGTTTGTAGCTTTAGTTATTTGCTCATGACAACAAATTCAAATTAAGCTCCAAGCAGAATAAAGCTTTCTAAACAGGCATTTTGTTTATTGAATTTGTCTTTATCAATTGCAAAATAAATCTTTTACCTACATTTTTAATGGGTAAAATCATCAATCAATAGCATGGATGTATAAATGGAATTAGCGTGGATCATACTGTGAATGAAATGCATGCAGATTTTATAGATTGAAAACAATTTCTGAAAAATATTATATCCTGCATCCGAAATCCACTCTAGTGATCATATAATCCAGGCACAAAGAATAGGAGAAGGAGGAGAGATTACCCCCTATCCATTTTTTCAGAATGTATTTTTTAACAATTTGTAGTTTGAAAATGAAACTCATTTAATCACCCAATCTTTTTTTCAAAACAGTATTATAGTAAAAACGCCTCTCCTATTTGAGTGGAAAAGATGCACAGAACATTCAGGAACATAGAATCAGAGATGAGGCGGGGTTTTATCCCCTTTCCAAAATCATGAATGTAAAGTTTTAATTTCTCACTTGAAAATGTTCATTGCAAGTCTGGTTGTTCTACTGGAGGGGGGTATAAATATGTATTTGCAAAGGTTTAAAATATCTTTAATCATATAGTGATAGTGTGCATGTATAGGATGGAACATATAAAAATAAACAGCATTGAGGCGTCCTGTCAATGACAGTCATCCATTTCTATTTTTACTCACTCGTCTGAATAAAACCTTATTAATTCGAATTAATTACGTATTTGTATTAATTCGTCTGCTTCAAATTTTTACAGACAAATATTTTTTTTCTGAAACAACGTATCAATGGGGGCAGTAAAGAAAAAAAATTATATTCATAAATTTGTCTACAGCTTGTGATTGATCCATTTACATGTACATGTACCATCTTCGATTTTCTATAAGCTAGATTTGCTCCTTTATCAGAGAAATGAAGATTAATTGATTGATTGTTAATTGCTTAAAACTGATTTGTCAATATTTCGGCAGAGAGAAATGAAAAATTTTATTACCCCTACGTGCTAAAGATCCAATCTACTAGTTTTCGAAAAAATGCATGAATTATTCGAAGTAAGAACAATTATAATATACAGCATATTTTTTCCTTTCACCTGTTATGAATTTTGTATCACTTTAAAGGGGGTCATTTTTCAATGGGGGTCAATTTTTTTATAGGACTAACATATAAAATAATGACCCCCTAGGACTCTTTTTCTACAAAAAATGAATTTTTTCTACGGGTGGGGGGTCATTTTTCGCTGTTGAAAAATGACCCCCGGTCATTATTCGATGGGGGTCATTATTCGTCTTTACACCGGGTTTCAGGGAGTGTGTTAGTGCCTTTATATCACTTATGTACCATCCCTTTAAAAAGTACCCTAAGGCGCTATTGTCATGCAAGGGTACTATATATATAAGACTTATGACATTCAAAACAATTAACGGAAAACACTTTAGAGTTAAAATATTTTATAGGCTGCATTTCATTTCCGGAATTTTGGGTAATTATCAACTTTTCATTTCCGACATTTTTTTGTTTTCATTTCCAACATTTTTCAATTATATATGTAGTACCTATAGTAACAGATTTGATAACTTTACTTATGAAAGATTGAAAGGAATAATTAAATCACTGAAATCAAATTTTGTAAATCTATTGATGTCTTGGACATAACTATGCTGCTGTCACTGACATTTAATCTAATGTACATTAAATGTATTGAACAAGTTGCATGCACATTAAACTCCTTCACCTATAGACTTAGTACTGCATAAATGCATATGTGTAAAGATGTTTTTTAAAATATTTTTATCAATATTTTGGTATAAATACTTTTAAAATGCCATTTTCTTTTACTTAGAAAACATTGAATTGCCGCACAGGTAAATTCCGGAAATGAAAAGAAAATTATGTCGGAAATGAAAACAAAAAATGTCGGAAATGAAACAAAAAATTGTCGGAAATGCTATGCATATTTCCGGAAATGAAATGCAGCGATTTTATAAACTGATTCTCGTGATTTTCAAACTTTCAGATTTGCATGTCAACGAAAAACTGGTGGAAAATCCAATTAAATTAAGTATTGAGGATTTTTAAAACCTTTAATTACTGACAGAATTAGAGTTAAAATGTTTTACTGTTTAAAAAAACTGTAAATTGATGAGTTTACAATACACTGGCAGGAACTTGTTAAAAAATTGTAAGAATTCAAAACATTTTTATAAACAATTTTGAAAGTTCAGTGCCCCTTCTTTCTCACATTTTTATAAACAATATTTCGAAAGTTCAGTGCCCCTTCTTTCTCACACACCCCTTTTTCTCATCACTTTCTCCGTCTTTTTTTATCTCTAAAAATTCTTTTACACGTTTTTATATATATACAGGACAATTAACTTAAGACAAGAAAAAAACTGTGAAAGTGTTGTATTTGTAATTTGAGTGATTAAAGAATTAAAAAAATATACATGTAGTGATTCGTAAGAGAAAAAAAATCAGTACGTCAGTACGTCCTTTCATAATATGTAAATGTACCTTTACAGCCCCCACATACGACACGGTTTTAACCCCTCCGCCTTCAAAAACAACATTTTCAAACGGATACTCCTCTGCTGCAGGGTTAATGTTGACGTCTGGTCTTCCTTCAGCTGAAATACAAGTCAGATACGGTATACCCCGGTACTATCTCAAAAAATCTCTCTTCCTTGAATGTATGCATTCCGAATGTTAAAACAGTTATTAAACCTGATTACTAGTATCTAATTAAGAGTTTGATCATACATAGATGCTAAATAGATGACATGTCCCTAAGAATTGAATAATAGGGGACGTTTAAAAAGTAAAAGGAACCGGGATTTGGGATTCATCTCCTAGAGATTAAAATAACATCATTATAGGCGGAGAAATTCCAACCATTGACGTGAGAGATATCTTTAAATAAAATTTGTTAACTAGAAATATACATCAAGTGTACAGTGTATATTTTCAAAGAATTCAGAGGTCGGAGTTTGTAATTGGGGTTATGATGTTAAAAAAATAAAATTCCATGTATTAAACAGCTTCTGAACCTTAGTAAACTTGCTTTGTGCATGATCAACCGGTAATATGGAAAAGAAGTTTACAGTGTGAGAAGTTTTCACAAAATAGACAAATACATGTCGATCAGAAAAGCTTAATTCAGCCTTTGGCTTAGATGAAATAAAACAATTTTTTTGTTATTTTGTAGATCTATATCTGTAGACTTAAATACTCGTTGACAAATTTTGCAATAAACAAAATGTGTTTGTGAAACATTGATGCCCCCCGTATGGCGGCTTTTATCGAGGGTTGAAGTCACAAGTGAAAAGGTTAAAATTGTTGGTATCGTTTAAAGTCATCATTTCATAAGTTCTATGGTCGATACAATGACCTTGTCAGCAAATACAATTCATCATAGAGTCAAATAATTATTGACGTTTTTCATACTAATTGTTAATCCATTATTTATACACTGAAATCAGGGGCGGATACAGGATTTGTGGTTAGGGGGGCGTGGATAACTTTGTTGAGGCAAGGGGTCTGAGGGGCGCCTTAAGGCCCCCAGTGGGCCCAGGGGGCGAAGCCCCCGGAAGCTCCTGGGTTTTCGTGTATTTTAGAGTAAAATCAGGCACAATAATAGTGCATATTTTTCAATTATTTTGGTTAAAAGTGGCATAAAGGTCCAGATGTTTGAATAATAATTGTATTGAATGTTTCTCAATTCTCATTGTATTGTAACACATGCCACTATAATAAACGATTTACTTACTTATTACTTACTAATTAATAGTGGTATTGGTTAGTGATGTACCAAAGTACGACGTGTTTAATACTAGTCATATTATATACTTTGAATGGTGGGGGCCCAGCCCCCGGAAGCTCCTGAATTTTTGTGTATTTTAAGAGTAAAACCAGGCAGAATAATAGTGGTTTAGTTAGTTTTGTACCAAAATGAGGCATTATAAATATTAGTCAATCATACTTTGAAAATTTTAGGGGGGGCGTGCGCCCCCCACGCCCCCCCCTTAAATCCGCCAGTGGAAATGACGACGGATTTTTCCGTTATTTCCCGATTATGACAAGCACACGTCGGGTGTGATCGGTCGACAGGGGATGCTCACTCCTCCATGACACCTGATCAAACCTCTGATGTTTCGGAGGTCCGTATTTGCTCTGCTCCTATTATGTATTGTTTTATGAACATTTTAGTTTGAATATTGTTTGTTATCTTCATACATTTCATCCAAAGGAATGTTTTAAAACACCTGTGAAATATCAAAGATCTAGTACTCTAAGGTCAAGTTAAAAAATATTGATACCCATTTTAAGGTCTTTTCACAATGAATGTACATGTGAGGCGAAAACCCTGGCATTACCTGTTATGGCCAAGGTAAAGGTTTTGAAAGTTTTGGTAAAAGTAGATCAACTCCAAGATCAAGGTCAAGAGGTCAAATTTGGTGGTAGTACCCTCTGAAAGGTCTTATCATAATGAATTTATCTGTGAAATATGAAAGTCATAGCCCCGCCCACTGTAAAGTCATGGGGAAGGTAAAAGTTTTTGTGAACAAACAGACATAACAGGGTAGGGACAAGGCAAAATCTGTATACCCCTGAATCTTCGATCACGGGGCATAAAAATAAAAGCATTTAAGCGCAAAATGTCATTTCAAACCATACCTATCAGGAGCAGAGCAACATGCACGGACCTAAAAAAAATATCAGAGGTAGGATCAGGTGTCATGGAGGAGTGAGCATCCCCTGCTTTCCGTGTGTTCGTTGTCAAGATCGGGGAAAAACGGGAAAATCCGTCGACAATTAATATAGTCGGTGTGTAAATAAAGGTCTAATTAGTATGAAAAAAGTCAGTAAGTATACTGTATATCATAAACGAGAGGGCAGATAATCATAAAAGAAAATAATAACTATACAAAAAATGTTTCTTGATTGCTGTAGATGGTTTATATGCGACAAAGTTCTGTTGTAAATACACCCTATAATATTATCGTACCTGCAAAACAATCAATGCCATCCCTGCGGCCTTTCTCCGCTTTCTTCAAGGAGTGTTTTACATAACGAGATCTCTCATCGGAAACTTCACAGACTGATTGAGATCCTCCCATTTTTCTCAAAGATTGCCGTCACATAATAACATAAGATCTTTTTTTTTTATTTGGTGTCTGCCTTGGACCTTTTCAGATGTTCTAGTCTATCCTGGGTGACATAATTTACATGAATTCACTGATTCAGGAGCCGTGATTTGGAAACCCATATAAGGATACTGTACGTTTTATTTACGGATGTAGCATGTCCTCGCATCCTTTAATGATATTCGGTGATTTAAAGTTAACGCAATATATGAATATTGCATGTATTATTTAGATGAAGGTAATTAACAAATTTCAAGTTTTTCATTATAGACAGTAAGAAAATCATCGTCAAACAATGCAATGTTTTGTTGAAACATTGATCAGCATTATTTCAGATGAACATTTCTTTTTTTTCCCTTTTTTCTGCGAAGATTGGTTATGATCAGATTTTGACCTTGGGCATATACCCAAAATTATAGAATGATATTTTTTTAGGAGTTAATTTTCTCCAAATTGATCATGAAAAAGGGGTACTATATATACAAATACAAATATTTCTTGGCACAAAAACAATTAAAATAATTCAGTGGCAAAGACACATCATCAATTGTTCATTATATTTAAACAATAATCTGGTACCGGTATATCTCTTTCTTTCTTTATTGTAACTTTAAGCTTTACAGCTTATCAGTATATACAAAATAATCAGTTTCATTACAGTACAGAAGTGGATAATTTACAGGAGAACAACGAAGAAGACGTGTGAGGCTATACATAATCATGGCTTAATTATACATCATTTGTAAAGTAATTATGTTTTGCAGTCATTTCTAGATGTGATACATTTTTTAATAAATGAGTTTGTTATTTTTTCTGTACTTCTGGACAATGGCTATTAAAGCAAAGTTTAACTTTTTGAGAATTAGACATATTTAATATTTTTTCATGAAAAAAATTCATCAAATTCCTTTCAAATGTTAACCTATGATTATTGTAATGTATTTATGGCGGATGAAGAGAAAATGAAATTCATCTTCAACCTCCCCTGTGTTACATATATTACAAATAATATTTGTAATATATTATACATGATAAACATATAGTTATATACATGATATTATGGAACATGTGGAAGGCCATAGGGGACCCCCATGCATTAAA
>PRKT01000008.1:4291877-4394435 GCA_003671525.1 Saccostrea glomerata
GTACAGTAACACGTACAATATTTTTTCTTTCGATTAACATTATTTATCCCATTAGGAACCCCAATTACTATTAGCAACTGTCAACTAAAAACCGGAAGTGTAAAACAGCAAGTAGGGAATTTGCAATGAATTGTGGGATACTAAATTCCGTAGGAAGAAAACGCAAGACCGTTTTAAAATCAATGGAACCGATGGTTTAAAATTAAACTGTCAAAAGCTTTTCTCAAGAAAGACTTGCATTGGACTTTTGACGCATAACTTTCATAATGGATGCAAGAATAGTCAAGAAAACCCAGGATACTTTGGGGAAAATAATCAAGAAGCCACCACTCACTGAAAAATTGTTAAATAAACCACCTTTCCGATTTTTACATGATATAGTGACTTCGGTGAGTACAGTACATTTATTCGAAATCCTATGTTTTTGCTCTAACAAAATCTGATGAAAATTATCAAGCAATTTATGTCGATATTTTTTCTGTGAAAAGGGGGGGGGGGGTTGATCCTGTAATGTAGATCAAAACGTAAATATATATGAATTTAGATATTAAATTCTTTTTATTATTATTGTTTTGTTTTAGGTTATTAAAACTACAGGATTTATGAATGGACTTTACAAAGAAGAAGAACTTAATTCAGAAAATGTTAAGGTTAGTAAACTTCCACTCATACTTAGTTAGAAAACCTACAAGGTTTCAAGTTCTTTATTTTGTCATATCTGGAATCAAAGAAGAATCTCTGTGAGTGGTACTAATTTTGTGGTGATCAGGTAGCTTCGTTCAATGGTGGACAGTTAGCTCTGAATCAGTCTGACAACTGGAGGGCAGCTGTCTAATCTAGGTTTAAATAACCTAGGTCAGGATTTGAATCCCATTGCAGCACATTTTTCCAGAGACATAAATAACAGAGATTCGCAACTCCACCACATTAACATGTTTGTTTACTGAAATATGTAACGGTCTTGGAATTATCCTATTAAGAATAAATCTATTGGTCTTGTATTTCTGTCAAAAGTAAAATTAATATTGATTAGAACTATAATCATGATCATATATGGGTGTATGATTTGTAAAGTTTTATTAATATTTGACAGCGAATTGGGCAATTAAAGAGATCTTTGATCAAAAGTCATCAAAATTGCGACAATATGACCGACTAATAGTCACCGGTTGCAAATTCAGATTTCTTCTTTGTTATTGTATTAAATAAAGAAACTTGAGAAAATATATATCTTCCTGAATCATTTCTTAAAATAAATTTTAAAAAATTACTATTCTTTTTCAATGGTCAGTTTACATTGTTTGTTTTTTTTTTTTTTAAATCTCTATACCACAGTTTACTTTTTTGGAAGATAAGAAATAAACATTTAATACTGGTCAGATAATCATGATAATATATCCAAATCTGACAGTGAAATACTAACAACTTAAATGAACATAATGATTTTTAGAATGATACTTTATGTTTATTTCTATTTGACGCTGTGTTCATATGCTAACATTCTTCCATTACTGCCAAAGTTTATTCTGAAATTCCACATACTTCTCAAGATATGTTGGAATTAATTCCAAAAGTGACCCCTTTTTCTTTACTTAGATTAACTTGGTTCCTGATTATTTACACTTTTTTGTAAAAGAGAGTACAATCTGGGGACCAGGTTAATTTCAAATAAATTAAGAAAAAATATTGATTTCAGCATATTTTGGGAGCATATGGGGTTTCTGAATGAACTTTGGTAAAATTGTAGATTGTTTACATATATGATTAGTATTTTTTGAGAAATTGAGTACCTTAATATCTGGAAAGACTATACATTTACTTTTGTTTAATACTGCCCATACATTTATCTGAATGCAATTAAATTTCTCTAGTTAGTAGTTTCACTTGAAATGTTTTTTTCTTTATTTTACAGGATAAAGACAGTAAAATTGCTTTCCTACAGAAGGCTATAGACTTTACATGTAAGTATAGATCCTTGTTATCCTTGTATACCTATGTCACAGTATTACAAAAATGCCTAATTTTCAAATGGCAGCGAAAGTGAGGAGACAATGAAGTTATAGCAAGTCAGTTAGGTGATTTAAATTTTATTAAAAATTGTTCAGTTGCAAGTTACCTAGTATGATTAATTAATACTCAAATTTTTAAAAAGTGCTTAATTAGGTACCAAAGTATTATTAAGACGAATGATGATTATTATATGATATGTATGTGAATTGTGAAAAAAAGTTAGATACCTTGTTTCTTAAAAAAAAAAATGCGAATTAACGTTAATTTGTAATATTAAAAAAAGTGTTTAATTTCTACATGTTCTTCTAAAATAATTACAGAGTTCAAGCTTCTACACTTTGAGCATGACATATTTCTCCATTTAACAATGTACTATACATTTTATAAATATGATTATGAAAAAAGTCTAAATATTAAAAAAATTCAGACGAGTTTTTTTAGTAGGGGAAAGGGCTTATCTTGTGCATTGTTGCAGTGAAAATGTGAAATTTATTTTCTATAAAAAAGTAAATTGGAGAGAAGATAAGGATCAAAACATACAGTCAGAGATCATACCAATCTTACGGTGATAGAGTTACCTTTCCTATTTCAGCAATGGTTGCAGGGAAGTCTTTATCTGTGAAGCCAGCCAAGATTGTAGCAGGTCATGAACCAGAGAAAACAAATGAGTTTCTACAGGCTTTAGCTGCTGCCATAAATAAAGGGGTAAGTGTCGTATTATCAACTGATTGTGAACATGTAAATGTCTTGTTGAACTTCTGTATCTTTACAACTCTAATGTCTACCATAGCATGGTTATGTTGAAGTGAAGGGGGAGGTCCTTATTGTCTTCCTATTAGTATTTTCACCTCAGTAGCTCCATCAAGTTCTGGTTCATGGGTTTTGTTTTTGTCAATAATTTACATTTGTAATTGAAAAAATACTTGTACAAATATTTACACTCAGTGTAGTTTACTTTAAGAAATCCATTAGAAATCTATGGTGTTCAAATTTCTATAACACATCTGAAACCTTATCACCGTGCAGTAGAATACACAGTAGGAACTAGATGCTGCATGCATTTTCTAAACTCTGACACATCAAAATTACAATGTTATTTGACTCAATTCAAGAAAAAAAAACATAACCCTGTTAAATTAACGTAAAAAAAAAAACAACAAATGTGCGTTTAAAATTAATTAGTCACTTTTTTCCCTCGCAATGTTCGTTTGCATTATTAAACTTTGCAACGTCACAAATGGCTCTTACGTCTATAAAGCACACCAGTTTTGAAGGGCGCTAATTCACATTAAACATAACCGAAATTAACAATTATGAAGAGGATAAATTAGAAAATGTAAATATAAGTATTGAATTGATATTTTGGGATGTCTTTGGTCCTATAAGACACCTGGCCGTGCCGACAAATTATCATACCGCACGTAAGCGCGGTACATGTATTCAATTTTTAGACACAGCCAGGTGTGTTATAGGACCAAAGACATACCAAAATATCAAATCAATGCTTAAATATGAGTAGATAGTGTTAGACTGATTCAAAAGTAACCAAACAAAACCTCATCTATGCATAGTAAAAGAATATAGGAGTTAGTTATTGCAAATCCGTTTAATAATATGTGTTTATATTTAGGAAGTGAAAGTGCATCTGATCTCTCTGCATGTGTGAATAATATTGTTTTCAAAAATGGGCACTTAGTTTAGAAGTCATTTCAGATGATCAGGAATGAGTACATTTATTGTGTGATAGTGAGGGAGACATGAAGATTTCCTTGCCCATGAAAAATCATATTCCCCAAGGGCAACACCCGAGGGGAATATGATTTTCATTGGTGAAGAAATCTTCAAGTCTCCCGAACATTCATGCAATAAATTGTTTATTATACCAGATAAAGCACAATTCAAAAGATGTAAAGAATATCATGAATAAAGTAAACATTTTATATGTATGAACAACATGAAACATATGAAGTAAACCACTAGCCGCACTTCAATAACAAAAATCTCTTGACAAGTCAATGTGTTTTAATTATACACCCTTGTAAAATTCAAAACCCACCCATTAAAATCTATATTCTAAATATTTACGATATACATTTGAATCTACACAATAAATCATCGAAGTAAACAACCTAATGCAGTATATTAAATATCTTAGTCACCGCATTGTGAAGTCACAATCATGAAACACGACATTTTGTTGCAGGGCAAACACGACGGTCACATGCCTGTCTCGGCCAATCAGATTCTATTTTACTAGCGATTATTCATATGAGGTATAATAATACATTTTGTATAATGCAGTGCAGTAAGTGACTGTTTAATAATATATAGCTTGTGATTGAAGGTCGACAATGATGAGTATGTGGCCAAGATGAATAAAGGAGGAGGAGAACCGAAGGAGGAAAAGAGGGATAAGTCAAAGGAGGGCAGCCGGGAGGATCGCAAAAAGAGGGACTCGGAGGTTTGTCAGGTTTTCTTTTCACTGAAGTACAGTTCATCCTCTTTTGTAGACCTGTCATGTATATGGCCAGGGCAAATAATGATTTGTCATTTCTATCATTTGTTGGTCTATCTGTTAAACAAGAGCTTTATATGAATCTCTTTTTTTGAATAGGATAAAAAAGACAGAGATAAAAGTGCAAGCAGGGAAAAAAGCAGGGAACGACACAGAGACAAAGAAGAAAGACATAAAGACAGAGAAGATCGCCATAGAGACAAGGAAGATCGCCATAGAGATGATGAGGATCGTCATAGAGACAAGAAGGATCGCCATAGAGACAAAGAGGGTCGCCACAGGGACAAAGAGGAGCGTGACGGGGAGAAGGAGGAGAGACACAAAGACCGGGAGGAGAGACACCGAGAACGAAAGGAAAGGAGGAAGGTAAAGATACACTAACACGGCTCACAGATGAGCATTTACCCGCCCTCTCTTTGGTAAATTATATGTGTACACTGTACATGTTCATGCTCATATTCCAATATGTTAATTAAATATAGGTCTCTGCATTTTGTGAAAGACATGTACTACTATTTAGTGGGAGTTTTGGAAAGTCTTTTAAGTCATTTACTGTTTGAGTTGTGCATGTAGACTGAATTAGTACATTGAATTTGATGTATGAATTGTGCCCTTTTGTCTTACATTTTATCTTTAAGTTCTGCTCTTCTCCATCAGGTTAATGGTTATCATATATGGTGTAATGTGGTTTGTAACTAAAATAAAATGTAGGTTGTACGCTGACACTAGCTCACAGAAATGATAATTTCTATCAGTTTTTATCTTTAAAGAATTATACCTTTCCTGTAGTTCATTCACAATGATGCTATGAATTGTCCTGATAAAACAGGCACAGATTGAATCTTTGGAGCCTCTAGGAGCTTCCAGGCTGGATTCTGATAACAGCACTGCCTCAGACATAGATCAGTTAGACGGACTGTCTCAGAATGAGGCTATAGAGCTAGACATGGAGTCCCCACCACTGGATACATGTCATCTTTCAAAACACAATAGACCAGGGGCTGCACGGCCCAGAGCTTCAAGACAAAGAGAGATGAAGGCGGCAGCTGAGAGTTATCCCCAAAAGAAGGAAATAAATATGGCTGTCTCAGATGGTGAACAGAGCACACCATCAAGTAGTGAACACTCACTCACCGGGGAAGTAAAAACTGAGAGGAATAGAATGACAGGAACAAAGAGTCGAATGGCAGTTCGTCAACGGAGTGACGGAGTAGATCCTCATCAGGGTGGAACAAAAAGTCGAGCAGCAAGGAGACCTGCTGAAATAGTAAATGATGATCCAAAGGGTCAGTTGGGGTCAAAGACCAAAGGACAAAGAAAAGGAATAATGGTACAGGTTGAGAAAAATGCAGGATTGGACCCAGCCCAGACGAGGGTCAAAGACAAGGATGGAGGGTCATTAGAGCAGGGAAAACAAACAGGAGAACAGTTTCACAAAAAAACTAATGAGAGTGCAGGAGTTCAATTTACACAGAGCGCAAAGGAGCCAGAGGAAGAGCAGAGCCCAGTCATCAGAAAGAGTCCAAAAGAAGGAAAACATACAGGCAAAAGCATTACCAAAGAGGATTTAATGAGAGACAGAAAGAGTGGTAAAAGAGGGAGTCCTGAACAGGGGTCACCTAAATTCATCCCCAGGAAACAGTCTAGAATAGCATTTGATCAGGGATATATGGAGAGAAAAATTAGGGAAAAGAAAAGGCAAAATTCTATGTATAGCATTCAGAGAGACTGGAAAAAGGCTGAAAGAGCAATGCATAGCCGTGAGGTTGATAGGCAGAGAGGGACTTCTAGAAAAGAGCTTGATAGAGATACAGATGTAACACTACAGTTGATATTTCTGTAGTTTTCATTTGTTTGTTCATCAGTTGGTTTGTTTGGAACTTATGCGTTTCCAAATTGGAGTATTCAACTTTTCATGCAGTTATTCGTTGATAAAGTGTTTCATTGTATTTTGAATGTTTAACTTGAGATGTTCGTTTCTCTTTTTCTTTCTTTCTTTCTTTTTTTTCGGTTTTTGTTTTGTTTACAGTTGTTTATACTTGTGATGATATTGTTTAAATTAGAAATCTTTTATCTTAAATAATATATGAAAATATGCAAATATTTCAAGGAACAGCATAATTTGGAAGAAAAAAAGAGTTTAATGTTTATTTTGCGAATGGAAATAAAAACATTTGCTGAACTAGGAGTTGTATATCTTAGAATATCCAAAAGAATATTTTCTATTCATGAATCTATATGCCTAAGAATAGAACATTAAATGATTAATTCATATATTTGATAATGAATTCTCTATTATTTTAGCACCAAGATGAAGAAAGTAAAGAGAATGACCCTTCACAAATGAATGGAGAGAAAGAGGTATGTGTTTACTGTTTACTGGGCCGATTTTTCATGGCATTGACTGAGTACTAGAATTGCACATAAAGCAAGCCATTTAGAAAAGCTGCGTCATTGTTTTTTTTAGCTCACCTGAGCCAAAGGCTCAAGTGAGCTTTTCTGATCAAAATATGTCCGTTGTCTGTCATCGTTGTCATCATTGTAGTTGTCGTTGTTGTGTAAACTTTTCACTTTTTCAACTTCTTCTCAAGAACCACTGGGCCAATTTTAACCAAACTTGCCACAAAGTATCCTTAGGTAAGGGGGATTCAAGTTTGTTCAAATGAAGGGCCACGCCCTTATTCAAGGGTAGATAATAAAGAAATAATGAAAATTTGATGGTATGTTTTAAAAATCTTCTTCTCAAGAACAACTATGCCAGGAAAGATGAAACTTATAGGGAAGCATCCTCAGGTAGTGTAGATTCAAGTTTGTTCAAATCATGACCCCTGGGGGTAGGGCGGAGCCACAATGGCCGATCAAAGTTTTACATAAAAATATAAAGGAAAATTCTTTAAAAATCTTCTTCTCAAGAACCATGGTGCCAGGAAAGATGAAACTTATAGGGAAGCATCCTCAGGTAGTGTAGATTCAAGTTTGTTCAAAGTATGATCCCGGTTAGGGCGGGGCCACAATGGCCGATCAAAGTTTTACATAGAAATATATAGGAAAATTCTTTAAAAATCTTCTCAAGAACCACTGTGCCAGGAAAGATGAAACTTTAGGGAAGCATCCTCAGGTAGTGTAGATTCAAGTTTGTTCAAATCATGACCCCTGGGGGTAGGGTGGAGCCAAAATGGCCGATCAAAGTTTTACATTCAAATATATAGGAAAATTCTTTAAAAATCTTCTTCTCAAGAATAGTAAAGGCATGAATGATCATATTTTTATGGAAGCATCCTCAGGTAGTGGATATTGAATTTTGGTTCAAATCATGACACCAAGGGGTAGGGTGAGGACACAACATGGAATCCAAGTTTTACATAGAAACATGTAGAAAAAATCTTTAAAAAATTCTTTTCAAGAATAGCAAAGCCATGATTAGTCCTGTTCATGTGGAAGCATTCTTGGGTAGTGTAGATTCAATTTTGTTCAAGTCATGACCCCCTTGGGGTATAGGGCGGGGCCACAATATAAGTTCAAATGTGAAGGGCAATAAAGCCACAGGTAATCAAAGAAATATGCAAGCATCCTTAGTTAGTGAAGATTCAAATTTGTTGAAATCATACCATCTCCCTTTTAAGGATTGGTTTAGACCACTACTGGGTTTAAACTTTTCAACAATAAACTGATTTCTGCTTTTTTCCTATCCACATTGCTCAGGTGAGCGGTGTGGCCCATGGGCCTCTTGTTTAATTATAATGATTTAAATTTACTTTTATTGTTTTATGTGTAGTGGCAAGTGAAAATTATATGCACTTTTTTGTACAGTAAAAAAATATACATTTAAACTCAACTGTTTCTTATTTGTATATATGAGATGTACATTCTATTCATAACAAATCAATTTAAATAGATTCTTTTCATGAATGTACAAACACATGAGCAAGTAACAACTGTTAATTTTACTTAATATAACATTTACATTTTATATTAGAATGATAGAAATGAAAACTAACAAATTAACTTTTCATTTGACTTAGGAGAGTCCAACCAAGTTAGCCCGCCCTTCCTCTGCCAAAGGTTCGAGAAGGCGACGTGAAGGTTTGTCCTATTTAACATCCCATCCATGCTTACAAGTTTGGCCTTGATCAAGCAATAATTAAATAACTGTGTGATTCATTAATTCCTTAAAAATTCTTTTTGTTATCACAAAAACCCTACAATTTATAAAAGTTTATTAACTAACATCTTGCATAGAATTAGTATTGAAAAATGGAAGGAAAAAGTAGAAATCTGAATGCTCTTTGAAAATTTCTTTAAAATATTTATAAATGAGAATAAGATAATTTGAGAATCTGGAAGCACTGCTATGACACTAGAATTCACTCTGTCTAGTCTGCATTGTGATTCACTTGATTTTATTTATATTAGATGTTCACTTTCTTCTTCTCGTGCTAATCGTGGCATGTTTATTTACCGCCCACTTTCAGGACGCCGACACTCGAGTGATGAAGGTAGGCGTACTTCACCAGTACTTGTGTACTCAATCACTGGTGTTTCTCTAGTGTTCTGTTAGCGCACCTTCTTTGCTGTGGATAGGTGTTTTATAGTCTATGTATATAATCTAGTTCTGTCTGACTATAATCAAGATATCATTCTGTGTAATAATTGTCTGGCAGATTTATGTACTAGCTACAGAATTTGTACACATACATTCCTGCTTGTAGAAATAATACACATAGGCAGAGTATATTTCTAGATATAAAAATAAAGCATTGTTTTTAGTTTATACTGTGAGAAGAGTTGTGGTCTTGGTGAATAGTTTCATGTAACTCCATTAATACTATTGTATATGTTTATTATTTATACATGTATATACATTTAGTAGATTTGAAATTGTTTTGATTATGATAAGTAGAGAAGTTAAATAGTGCATTGATTCATAAAAATTAAATATGTAAAAAGAAAAACTTTACTATAAATAGACCTATAGTTTTGATCTGAGAAGTTTGTAATCAGTAATTGCCTTTGTAGATATAGTACCTAAACACAGTTGTAGAATCTATAAAACACAGGGTATAATCTGCAGTACTACAGTTTTAGTTAATATCAGTCCTCCCCTGATAGAAGTGGTGTGACTGGTGATTGAAACACATTAAAACATAATATTTATTTACTGGTTGATTAGTTGTTAAGGTTCATAAACCCTCTGCTCACTCATATAAAATATTTCTGTAACTCTAATGATTTTCCAATAGAAACATATTTGTTAAACAAAATACAAACAATTATAGCATAGCTTGCGACACAAAATTGGACAAAAAAGACACTTCAACTTGACAAATTTATGTAGGAAAAATATACATTTATGTCAATATGAGTTATCTCTCTTATCAGAGTAACAATGAACCTTAAAGTGAGATGTTTAATATTCATTACTTATTCTCATTTGGAAGAATATCATCCCTCCCAGTGTGTAAGTTATCACACAAGTTACTGTAGATTCCTAATTAGATGCAAGTTAGGATAAATTATCAAGTAATTTCGTGATAAGTACTCGAGAAGAATAAGGAATCTACAGTAGTCAGGACTCCATTAACATTTGACCTGTCTGAAACATCAGAATCGAGTTTAGAAGATTTGGTCTCCTAATTAACAGGTATAAAACCTTTTTACTACAATTTCTCAAATCTATAAATCAGGTTACTTTAAGCAATGTGTATTTATATCAAGCATTATGACATAAGATGTTGACTATGGTACATGTATTTGAATTCTTTTGCAACTAAAAAATCTTTTGAAATGAGTAAAATATACACTGTACTCTATACATGTACATATTAAAGCTTATATTACACTTGGCAAGACTGAATCGATTTTATTAGAGTACTTTTAGCATGCAATTTTAATTTCAAATATCCAAAAGATTTATTAAAATAATATATAGTTTTGGAAACAAGATGCTTGTATTAATTTCTCTATAAAAAGGGAGAGAACATTGTAATTTATTAAATATATGACCACTTCTCATTGTTCAGATATAGACTTAAATGTGTGAAATTTAAGTATAAAGTAATACAATTATGAAGATTGACTTATTAAATAGTGAAATACATCATGACCTCACTGTGTATTGTACATGTACATTTAATATTGAATTGTTTCTTAGAATTTCTGCATGAGCAAAGTCTTTTTAAAAAATTGTTGAATACTGTGGTAATACTTATTCACTGTCACATAGTAAGATACAGACAGATGGATGTTATGGTGAATATTAAAAATAACTTGATTTTAATGCATCTATATCTGCATTCTCACAGATAACCACGTCGTAACACTTAACGTGAGGGAATGGCTTGTTATTAACTCATGTCTTGTTTCTGCCACTTTCTGGTGCATGCCACTGCATGATGCATTAATATATGACATGTTGCATGCTGATAAGCTACATGTATAATGTATGGCTGGCATATTGTTAATTTAAATTACAACATATGCATGTTATTCACCAGAACTTAAAGTGCCACAAATCATGTACTGTTTGATTTTAAATTAATAATATAAAACGAATAAACAGGTATATGCCAATGTTCTATTTTTTTCTGGCATAAGTTTGTACATCATTGACTTTGTGTTCTCACAGAGATTGAGAGTTTATCATGGTTTTTTTTTTTTTACAGAAGATGAACCTCCAAAGACAATGCAGGCCTCAGAAGCAGGAGAAGAAAATCTACCTCCCCAAGTGTCCGCCTCGTAAGATTGATTGATTTTTTAATGTCCCTTTTAAGAATTTTTCACTCATATAGACATGACACCATCTACTAGTGAAGGTCTTCAAATTTTGACTATAGTCATCAAGCAGGGCAGATGAGCATCATTTCATTGCCTGCCCTGACACAGCTTTTTAAGGTCTCATCTAGAAAGAAAAAAACAAGAAAACTTGTACATGCATGAGTATAAAACAATTGCATATATACTATCCTAAGTGGATGAAAGGGTTACACATAAATGATAAGGCTTAATTATAAAGTATTCAGTTCTTAAATATTTCTATAGTTATTGTTCAGATCAAGCGTGGATTCTGGGATAAATTTTGTTTCAAAATAAAGATTTTCCCCCTCCTCCTCAAAGGTGAAGTTTTATATGCACCTTTTTACATATCATGAAATAATACACCACCTTGTCTAGGAAATAGATTTACTTATAGCTTTGATAGTTATGGCTACATCATTGCTGTGATATAGGTATTGATGTCTGTGATATATATTTGTAGGAGATCCCTGGCTCGACCCAGTAGTGCCCGCCCTGCCCCACCCAGAAGAAAGCAAGAAGTCATGGAGAATGAGCCAGCCATGAGGTTGTCCTCACAAACTTAACTTAAATTTCCATTATACATTTACATGCAGATAAATAATCTAGCCTTAAAAGTAGAACAAAAGCAAGTGTAATTAGTGTATTGATTGAATTCTTTCCTGTCCTTTTTCTTACATTTGGAATTATATTCATGATGGACAAAGATAATGATATTCAATAAGTAACATTTGTTTTACTCTGTAGACTGGGCAGTGGTAAACCCAGTAACGTGATCGTGGACGGAGGTCGAGACTCGGACGAGGATGAGGACGAGACGTTTATGGTTGAGGAGACAGCAGCTCCTCAGGAGCCAGAACAGGTGAGGTCCCAGCCAATCAGAGCAGAGAATTATTTAATGAATGCCTGGCTTAAAATTGTATGAACAATGTTAATTATGTGAAGTGTAAGTGTGAGTATAATTTACAGGCCCCGCCCCCTCAACAGGACGAGGATGAAGAGGAGGACCATGGAGGACTGGTCAAGAAAATGTTAGAAACCAAGAAAGAACTGGAGTCGGGGAGTCAAGTCAAGAAAACAGAAATTGTGAGTTTTATCATTTGACAGTCATGTTCTACACAATATTGATAGCTCATAGTGAATGTAATTTAAATTGACAATTGAAAGTTTTACGTTTTCCTGTATCAGGTATTTTCATGTTGAATTGAAGGTTCTTGAATAAAAGCTCCAGAGAATTTAAATAACCATATAGATCACAGACTCTATGCTAATTTTCAGGAAAGACCAAAGATCACTGATGCCCAGCGAATGAAACAGCGACAACAGGTGCAGAAGGAAATTGACAAGTTACGAGTCAGTATCCAGACCCTGACTCGCAGTGCGAACCCCCTGGGTAAAGTGATGGATTACGTACAGGAAGATTTAGACTCCATGCAGAAGGAGCTACAGAGATGGAAACAAGAGAACAAGGAACACTCAATGGAGCTGAAGAGAGAGAGGAGGTACTGTCTCTGTGATCAGTAGTTACTTAGTTTTGTAGTGACTATATATAAGATGATACCTGGACGTGGTTAGTAAATTTTATACCTGGTGAGGTGAAGCTTACATTAAATCTCAGTTACATTGAAAAAAAAAATTATTTTGTTGTAGCGCATCATTTGATTGGATAAAAAAATTAATTTAAAATGAATTCCCATACATGTTAACTCTACCGATTTAGGCAGGAGTCTACCGCCTTTTCATTCCATCTCCGCCTACCAATTTTATTTGTAAATCTACCGCTTTTCTACAAAAGTTCCGTGTAAAGTATTTTTGGTTCGCTTGGGTATCCTTTTTTTGAAACCACTCGTCATAAAATCTCATTAGATATCTTGTGATTTGACCTGGAAGCATACAAACGCTTTTTTTGTACCGATATATACATAGATTTCAAGCACATATTTGACAACAACTACAGCACAAGATCACCAGTGATTACATTGGTAACGATAAATTTCCTGCCATAAATTAACTGCCATAAAAAAAGGAGATACGGCATTAAAGAATTGAATGAAAACGTTTGACATCGTCTATAAATTCACAGGAGCTCACAATTTTATCAATAAAGTTGATAGAAATCACTCCATTGACCAAGCCATGAGGCACATCTCTACTTTCATTTTCGATCATCGCGGGAAATCCGATTTATATAATGAAAGATAGGGACTAGTTTTAGATCTAGATTAAACCATGTTATCATTGTTGTGTTTGACAACTGAATGCACATTCAGAATTATTGCTTCTAGGCTATATCAGCAAAGATCACTCTTCAAAAAGCTAAGTAAGCAGCCAATCAAAGCAAAATAATGAGCATGAAAAATATTTGAAGGTGTTTCTGTCTACTTCTTTGCATTTGATATTTAGGATTAATTATTGTACAGTAGTTTTTATTTAAGGCCATACATGCATTGTATAATACATGAAATATATCTTTATAAATCCAAGTGTAAAACAACTCGTGCGCAATGCTACCGCTTTTGCGGCCTGAATCTCCCAATTTTTCATCACAATAGGATAACATGTATGGAATTCCCTAGGTTGCCTACGTCACAATGACTTGCGTCAAAAACGTATCAATCCGCTTGACGTTATGTTAAAATATGAACAATTTAAGGATGTTTGTAGGGAGAAATTGTGTTGTTTTCTATACTTAATGATTGAAAGTTAAATTATAAGGAATTAATTAGATAGCAACCCAAGTTAAACTTGTATAATCTGGGTTGGGGCAGTTTATGCTTTATGAACCGTGAAGCTGTTTATAAAAAATGTAAACTGCTCCAACCCAATTTATGTACATGTACAGTACATGTATAACTTGGTTGCTTTTTAATTCATTCCTTAAATGGTTGATGATGATAAACATAATAAAGATATTAGGTTTTGTTTAAATTGATTGATTTTTTTCCTTACAGTATCACAGATAAAGCTATCGAGCCTCTGAAAGCTCAGCTTACAGAGGTAGACCAGGCTATTAAAGACCAACTGGATCTCATCGCTGCTGTCAAATCCAATATCATCCGTAACGACCAGAAAATTGACAAAATGCTCCGGAGTATAGCCAAGTCTTGATCAACCCCAGATCTGTTACAGTTATAGAAAATTAAGCATTGTTTGACAATTGTAAACTCAAACTGTGCTAGAAGGACCAAGATTTATGTACGCGTGTTATAATGCATGTGTATGCGAGTGTGTGGTGCAAGGAGCATGTAAGGATAGTACTGTTATAAGTGAGGTAGGGCATTGATATTTCAGGGTTCATGGATGAGACAGGTTAGTGATGGTTTAATATTTAGAATGCTTTTGTCACTGCCTGGTCAGCCTGAATATTTGTGTACATTTATAAGGATGAGAAAATGTTATTTATGTGTAAGAGAGTTTGTATGCACCTGTCAGATCTTTAAACTGTGAAAATAAATTAAGAATTCCAATTTTAAAATTTATTTTTTTCTCCTCTTACGTTTTTTTCCTTCTAAAATATAATTCCTTTGTCATTCATCATGCATTTTGCTAAGCACTGTTTTAATGGCAGTATAAAAAGATCTGATTAATTCAGTTATAGTTCTGTTGTAGTTTTATTATAAGACATTGTGAAGTTTATTCTCAATCAGATTAAATAGGCTTTTTACATTGATAACTATTTGTTCCCAAGAAATAGTTAATATACAAAACATATTGCCTGGACCAATAAATATGTCACCAAAAAAAAAAACTATGCATGAAATATAAGTACAGTTTATGTGCTATCAGGTATCTCAGTGTGTTGGCATTATATTTTCCTATGATCTGATTTCATTACATTTTTTACTGATTTTCTTCCTCACAGATGTGCTAGGTGCTGTGATTAGTAGAGATATTATGTATAACAGTGGGTAAACAACAGACATATCATGCTATCTGTCTTATTCTGTGGTTGTACATGTTTTTCAGCAGCATTATGACACTGTTTTATCTTAAATACTGTTGAGGTACTATTGGTTGCTGCATGTTGCATTTTTTGACATTGTTTAAAAGTGTGTGAATTTTTTCATAGATGCATTAAGCGCAAGTTTCGTTTCATTTTTAGCTCACCTGAGCCGAAGGCTCAAGTGAGCTTTTCTGATCACATTTTGTCCGGCGTCCGTCTGTCTGTCTAGCTGTCTGTCTGTCCGTAAACTTTTCACATTTTCGACTTCTTCTCAAGAACCGCTGAGGCAATTTCAACCAAACTTGCCACAAAGCATCCTTGGATGAAGGGGATTCAAGTTTGTTCAAATGAAGGGCCACGCCCTCATTTAAGGGGAGATAATTGAGAATTAGTGAAAATTGGATGGTATGTTTTAAAAATCTTCTTCTCAAGAACCACTGTGCCAGGAAAGATGGAAGTTATGGGGAAAGATCCTCAGGTAGTGTAGATTCAAGTTTGTTCAAATCATGTCCCCTGGGGGTAGGGCGGGGCCACAAGGGCTGATCAAAGTTTTACTTAGAAATATATAGGAAAATTCTTTAAAAATCTTATTGTCAAGAATGACAAAGCCATAATTCATCAAATTTATATGGAAGCATGCTCAGGTAGTGTAGATTCAAGTTTGTTCAAATCATGACCCCCGGGGGTAGGGCGGGGCCAAAATGGCCAACCAAAGTTTTACATAGAAATATATAGGAAAATTTTTTAAAAATCTTCTTCTCAAGAATGACAAAGCCATAATTCATCATATTTATATGGAAGCATGTTCAGGTAGTGTAGATTCAAATTTGTTCAAATCATGACCCCCTGGGGTAAGGCGGGGCCAAAATGGCCGACCAAAGGTTTACATAGAAATATTTAGGAAAATTCTTTAAACATCTTCTTCTCAAGAATGACAAAGCCATAATTCATCATATTTATATGGAAGCATGCTCAAGTAGTGTAGATTCAAATTTGTTCAAATCATGACCCCCCCGGGGTAGGGCGGGGCCAAAATGGCCGACCAAAGTTTTTAAAGATATATATAGGAAAATTCTTTAAAAATCATTTTCTAAAAAAAGCAAATCCATGATTGGTCATGGGACTACTTTTGGATTTAAACTTTACAATAAAAAGCCATTTTCTACTTTTTCCTACCCTTAGTGCTCAGGTGAGCGATGTGACCCATGGGCCTCTTGTTTTTTTTTTATAAATCAGTTCCTTTGGTTATTTGTCTTATTTATGTTGTTTCTATTTACTTTATTTGGGGTTAAGACAGAAATGGATTAAAAAATCTATCCCTAGTTTTATGCACAGCTATTACAGACACAAAGTCATTCTATGCCATGCTCTTCATTCTCATTCAATTATATTAATTTACCAATTGATTTTGCTTATTTATACCAGGATTTTAAAAATACTTCTTTCAATGTACTTAAGTAAGTGTTTTGAATTTTTTTTATATTTACTTTTAGTAGAAATGTTAGAACTTTGTCTTGTCACAACTTTTTCTTAATGTATACTGACATGTTGATGTGTTGTGCTACGTGTATAAAAAGATAATTATTATATTGTTAGATATTTAAAAGATGTTGGCGTTTATAAAACATTTCCGTCCATTTTAAAGACTTGTTTTGGTCATGAAATTGAATAAAATGTTTAAGACAAGTATTTGATGGTTATTTTTGTTTGTATTTTGTTAGGGATTTTATCCAAGGCAAAGAGTCATTGGTTTGAGAGTGATTGTTTTTTTAATTGTCATTCTGTACACAAATTCGTTTTCGTTTTGTTCATGTCATCTTGTATATTTTCTTACCAACAAAATTATTATTTGATATCAAAGATGCATTTTATCTCCCATTCTGCAACAGAAATACAGGTATATATATAATATTTTTCATCCTTGGAATAATTGGATTAACAATATCTACCAACTTCCATCTAAAATATGTGGGCACTTATTCTTAACCGAGTCGTAAAATAATGTAGCTTTGTGGAAATGGAATAAAATTAAAAAAGGTTGAATTTCCACCTTGTTAAGATTTCTTGAAGTTATTTGTTGGCCGTATGATGACTACTAGTATTTTCCATTACCTTTCCTTTAATGTCCAAAAACTATTTCCAAATTATTTTTTTGAAAAACAATGACCCAAGAAATAAACAATGTTTTATAAGATTGAATAATTCCCATCTCTCTGATTGGCTGAGATCCAACTGTTAGAAAAATACTACTTGTATTGACCTGCACGTGACGTTCCAGGTCAATACTAGGATTTATTTCCTCTACATTGATCTAAAAATAGGTTTGGAAATTCCAAATTGATACAAATTGTTTTGGAAAGCTATTTGAACGACTATGCGTTTTTTTAGCTCACCTGAGCCGAAGGCTCAAGTGAGCTTTTCTGATCACATTTTGTCCGTCGTCCGTCCGTCTGTCTGTCCGTCTGTAAACTTTTCACATTTTCGACTTCTTCTCAAGAACAACTGGGCCAATTTTGACCAAACTTGGTACAAAGCATCCTTGGGTGAAGGGGAATATAAATTGTTAAAATGAAGGGACATATCCCCTCGAAAAGACAAAAATAGGGTTGGGTCATTAAAAAATCTTCTTCTCAAGAACCACTGGGCCAGTAAAGCTGAAACTTATT
This sequence comes from Saccostrea glomerata, assembly GCA_003671525.1. Classification (NCBI taxonomy): domain Eukaryota; kingdom Metazoa; phylum Mollusca; class Bivalvia; order Ostreida; family Ostreidae; genus Saccostrea; species Saccostrea glomerata. The sequence goes on from PRKT01000008.1 coordinate 4,309,804, forward strand.
TAGAAGCATCCTGGTATAGTGTAGATTCTAAATTGTTCACATCATGACCCCCGGGGGAAGGGCAGGGCCACAATAGGGAATCAAAGTTTTATATAGAAATATATAGGAAAAATCTTTGAAAATCTTCTTCTCAAGAACCACTGGGCCAGAAAAGCTGAAACTTATGTGGAAGCATCCTGGTATAGTGTAGATTCTAAATTGTTCAAATCATGACCCCCGGGGGAAGGGCGGGGCCACAATGGGGAATCAAAGTTTTATATAGAAATATATAGGAAAAATCTTTGAAAATCTTCTTCTCAAGAACCACTGGGCCAGAAAAAGTGAAGCTTATGTGGAAGCATTCTGGGGTAGTGTAAATTCTAAATTGTAGGAATCATGACCCCCGGGGGAAGGGCGGGGCCATTATAGGGAATCGAAGTTTTATATAGAAATATATAGGAAAAATCTTTGAAAATCTTCTTCTCAAGAACCACTGGGCCAGAAAAAGTGAAGCTTATGTGGAAGCATTCTGGGGTAGTGTAAATTCTAAATTGTAGGAATCATGACCCCCGGGGGAAGGGCGGGGCCATTATAGGGAATCGAAGTTTTACATAGAAATATATAGGAAAAATCTTTGAAAATCTTCTTCTCAGGAACCACTGGGCAAAAAAAGCTGAAAGATATGTGCCCATGGAAGGATCATTGGGTAGTGTAGATTTCAAAATGTCTAAATTATGATCATTGAGGTAGGGTGGGGATGCATTATGTATAACAAGGGGGAAATCTGGTAAAGAACAGAATGGTCAAAGCTTCTCAGGTGAGCGATGTGGCCCATGGGCCTCTTGTTTCATGTGAACAACACATAAGAGAATATATATTTTAGGTAAGGGTGGTAAGAGGGGATGCAGGGACCCCCCTCCAACACTTTACAACACAAAACATACTGAACAACATTTTTTTTTACTTTTTGGCAGTCAGTTTTCCTTGATAATACTCCTTCCTTTCAAAATCTATCCTATAAAAAAAGACTGACATTATATATTTCTTTCATGACAACTAAATTGATAAAAAAAATTTCAAATTGATACGACTGGTAAGGTTTATTCACATTTTAATTCTGCTTCTCTCCTGTATTTGGCTAGGCCTTAATAAAATGCAAACAAGTAATGAGCTGTATCATTTTATCAGTGAATCATTTAATAAAACAATTATTGCTGTTTTTTCCGTCAATACAATGATTTAGCCATCTTCGAAGTACAATATTCACCTCGCCCTTCGGGCTCGGTGAATATTGTACTCCTCAGATGGCTAAATCATTGTATTGACATCAAAAAACAGCAATAATTGTATAATAATTTTTGGTAGTTTCATTGACCTAAAGTATCTACTTTTAAGGTCTATGATTTGAATTAAGATTCACTTGTGACGCCACTCTTATTTCTTTGAGCGCTCAATTATTTTTCAGAAATAGAGAGTTGCAAATACATGAAAATATGTTATATCTAAATTCTCCTTCCTATGCCTCCACCAAGGAAGGAACTTAGAAATATTTAGTTAGTTTATTTTCATATAATGAAAATAAATGAGGAACTGTTGAGAATCGAAACCAGTATCTTCATCTTTGTAGCCAGGTTACAAACTCATCTGACATCGCTATCTACACTGTTGAATGACAGTGAGATTTAATGACTCCAGTACACTTTTTCCGCATTCCTGAAGATAACGAATTGTATTCAAGATCAAAAACCCACAAAACAATACAAAATAGGAGCAGAGCAAACACGGATCTCCAAAACATCAGATGTTGAAACAGGTGTCATATACATGTAGTAGTGAGCATCCCCTGCCGACCGGTCATGCCCTCCGTGTGCTCCTTGTCATGATTGGGAAATAACGGAGTAGTCTGTAGTCAATTCAGTGTATAAATAATGGACTAATAATTAGTATTAAAAAGTCAGTCAGCATTTGACTCAATGATAAATTGTATTTGCTGACAAGGTTACTGTATCAACCATAGAACTTACGAAATGATGACTTTAAACGAGACTGCTGATGTTCTTGTCTCATGAACTTGTTTGTCAATTATTTACCTCGATTTAGAAATTCTTCATCCGTAGGACATGTTCTTGCATATCGACTCAATTGAATTATATAAACTCCATATGCAGTTGATAAAGGTATATTGCTGCATAAGTAAGGGAAGTTGACGATTGAAAAGTTAAAGTCACCACGTTTATCATAGAGCTTGTTTGTTAGATTACCATTAGTGTCCTTTTCAAATTAAATATCCAAACATGAAACAGAGATGTGTCAAACTCTTTAGTATGTTTTATCTCAAGCTCACTAGGATATATCATATCGACATAAGAATGGAAATTACCAGTATTAATTAACAATACGTCGTCGATATATCTAAATGTCGAGTTAAAGACCACAGCCAGTTTCTTCTTTTCACGCATAAGATTTTGGACGAATTCTGCTTAATATGAATAAAAAATAGGTCTGCTAATAACGGGGTGCAATTGATACCCATGGGAATTATCCAAATGATTGTTGGAAGACCTGGTCTCCAAACACCAAATAGGTATTGTCATTCAGTAACTCAAGCATCTATTTGATATAAACTGCAGAGTACTTGAGTGTACAATCAGAATGTTTTAAAAAATAATTTTGCAAATGACAAGGTAAGTTAATTTACCAGTTCCATTTTAATTGAAAAAACTTGATTTTGGTGAAATCTTGTGATTTCAAATTGTCAAAACGTTTCTTGGAACTTTAAGGAGCGGTTTTTTAAAATTACATTTGTACGCCAATGAAGTAAAAATTCAAAATACTTTTATACAGAAATATAATTTCCTTTAATCTAGCCTTAGATACCGATTCATGTATTCATTAGCATAATATACAATAAGAAGTGAACTGATGTCTTACAGTGATAGTAGAAACAATATACACTATATATTTTATGACAAATGAATTAAATTGAACTTAAGTTCAGAATAAGTATGAAACAAGCTAATTCAGAGAATTTGTGTCCCCGCTTAGGGAAAAAGTAAACCATGCGCAGTTCGGGGAGAGGGGAGGGGGGGGGGGTTGGATCCCCCTGACTGAATTTGTAGAATTATTAAATGTATTTATTCTTTTTATATTGAATATTTATTCCACTGTAATGATGATTTTTTTATTTCACATGCTGAATACTATCATTTAGTAAAAAATGTATTTCGGGGAAAAAAAAATTGGATCATCCGGGATTCGAACGCGGGTCCTCTAACATACTACGCGAGAGACATACCACTACACCACGAAACCGCTTTCAACGAGCGAAAATTATATGCAAAGATGAAGTCTCATAGCCTACATGTATATATTCACGTTCAATATTGTCAAAATTTTACACAATGCATTGTGTCTAATTTGACCTTTATTAAACAGTTCTAATAGATGTAATAAGAATATAAAGTCCGCCGAGAACCTGTTTTATACGTATTAACTCTCCTCATGCCCCTGAGCTAAAAATAGCGACATGAAATACAATAAATACTCATAAAACAAACGGGGCGGGGCACTTTGAGAGGGGCGAGAGCGGTCCTAGGGAGTTTTGGTATAAAATTACATTGCAAAAGCTCAAAATCTTCTTGAAATATCGCCCGGAAAGGATAGTGTTACACACAGAGAGAATGTATAAATTTACGACCTTGAACTTTCACCTTTTGACCTCAAAATCAATTGGGGTCTTCCTTAGGCCACAGGGAGTTGTTATGTAAAATTTCATTGCAAAAGCTCAAAAGGTTCTCGAGATATCGCGCGGAAACGAAAGTGTTAAAACAGACAGAATTTGAGAATTTATTACCTTGACCTTTGACCTTTTGACCTCAAAATCAAAAGGGTTCTCCTTTAGTCCATAGGGAGTTGCTATGCAAAATTTCATTGTGAAAGCTCAAAGGGTTCTCGAGATATCATGTGGAAACGAAAGCGTTACAGACAGACAGAAAGACGGACAGACGGACTCAAATTAATATCCCCCACTTTTCAAGCGGGGGACAAAAAATCATGCAATCATCTCCAATTACCTTTAATTTTTTTTATCGTAAAATATGCAAGTATTTGTTGTTACTATTGCAAAGATATTTATCAATTTTTCTAACTGTAAGTTGGCGATTTTTCATATCAAATTGCTTAACAAAGGACACGTCTCCTTCCCAATTTCCTTTCACTGGATAAAAGAACAAACATCAGTTTTAAACATCTCCCTTCCTTCACTTAAACAATAAATCCAATTAATGACAAAACTTCTGGCAAGTCGTTTTTCTTCATAAACCGTGTACAAATTATTATAAATTTCTGTAAAGGAATTTCCAAGATATACATTTAACTTAACAGCCCTTCGTTTCTCGAATACGACTGAGTCAACCATTTTTTGTCACAAGTGATCTACCTTATGACGTCATTTTCACATTGTGAGGTCACAAACACGGGGCAACACGTTCCATTACATATGTTATTGATAGAACATGTGTATGACTCTTTGTGTGCCAAATTTCATACTGTTCTATTTTGTTCTTTGTTTAGCATTTCCTGAAAATATATTTGAGATTTAGAAATTTTCCCTTTACATTGTGATCAACTTTAATGATGAACTTCCAGAAATACCATGGGCGCATACACATTATTTTGAGAATTCAGAGACATTTTTAAAAAAAAAAATCAATTACCATTCTCCTGATTTTAAGACCCCAAGGATCGGACTAATTGTACCTTAATCATTATTTTTTTTTAGGTCAACACCAAAATATTTATATTCATCAACAAAATCAATAACATTTTCCTTATACCTCATTGGTTTTAAACTCAGGTCTTAATTTCCTTTCTATAGAAAAAAATGTATCAGTTTAACTTTATATATCTAAAATTTTTAGAGAAATGAAGAAGAAACTTCAGAAGTAAGTAGTTATGCAACAACATATTCGAGAAGTGGTGTAAATCAGATGTGGATACTACAAAATTCCAAAGAACATTTTAAAAATTTGAAATCACAAAAATATACCCAAATCAGAAGCATGAAAGACTTTCAACTTTATAAACAACAATTCTCGATGATAAAAAAAGTCCAGGCGTTTTGACAGCTACTTTTTCAATAAAAACGGATCTCGTAAATTAATTACTTATCTTGTCACTGATCACTTGCAAATTTTTTTGTTAAAAACTTTCTGATTGTAGACACAAGTACTCTGAGGTTGATATTAAAGAGATGCTCGAGTCTGTCAAATGGGGTTTTTCGGAGACCAGACCGTCAACTAATTTGTTGGAATTCCAGTGGATATCAATTGCGTCCCTTTATAAGCAGACTTATTTTTGCATTCATATTAAGCATAATTTGTTCAAAATCTTAAACCTTAGAACTCAAAAACATTTACGCTGGCCTTCGATTCGACATTTGCGTATATCGACAGGAGAACTTGTAAGTTTTAAGAACTTGTTTATGATCCTTTTGTATTAAACAATAAAATATGTTCAAATCAAATCAACAATCATAATTATTTCCAATCATTTCGGTGTCCGCGTGGCGCAGTGGTTAGAGCGTCTGCTCCATAGTCGCGGAGTTGATCCTTACGTCGCGGGTTCGAATCCCACTCTGGGACTTGGAGACCGGTGTAACGACGAAAAGTGACCCCCGTAGAATACTAGTATTGACCGGGGGTCATTTATCTACGTAGAAATTTGACCCCCTGGTCAATATTCTACGTAGAAAAATGACCCCCTTTTCTGTAGAAATCATGGCCTTTGGGTCATTTTTCTCCATGTGCATTGTTGAAAATTTACCCCGTAGAATAATGACCCCTTGTCATTTTTTTATGCAAAAACAATTCGTTTTAGAAGGAATATTATATAAGTATTGCATGTAGTTGAGTGTAACATTGAAAATTTTCACCCTAAAAAACCATTGTCAACCTCGGCTGCGCCTCGGTTGGCAATGGTTTTCTTGGGGGTGAAAATTTTCAATGTTACACTCAACTACATGCAATATTTATTATATAATAATGAATGTTTTATACAAATACATATTATAGTGAACCGTGCGCGCATAAATTCCGCGCAGTCGCTATTTTTTGGAATACCACCCGTCGTTAAGCAATGTTGACTGTTGCTACGCAGGAGGGCGTGGCTTCATTATTCAGCAGGTAGTAGTGTTTTTTATCAAATGTTTCTCGACTAATCAAATTCAAGTAATTGACATGAAAGTATTCTTGTTTGGCGAATGCATACGGGTAATATCAAGCTGCCTTTTGCGAAGTTAATTTCTGAAAGCTTTTAAGCTAAAATAACGAAATCAAAGCTATAAAATACCTTACATTAATGATACATACTGTTTTATCCCCACTAAAGGAAAACGATATTAAAATGTTCTAACTAAGGACTATAAGAGCAAAGATACGAGAATTCATAGAAATGTTTATTACATTTTATACAGTAAGTTTCCACAGTTGCCATTTTAATCTTAAAAAGGTCCTTTCTAAACTTCCGCCAGTGTTCGTTTGTACCAAACCAAATCTCAAATCTCTGTGTGCGGAGACGCAGAGGACTATGGGTAGTACGGGTCATTTCTAGCTGGGTCAGAAAAAAGATTCCGTTAATAATCAATTATAAATCTCTTTGATTTTACCTTGGATACATAATTTTTCAAAAGTATAAAGTTTTTTATCCTTTCATTTAAAACTCGCACGAAAAAGGGTTCGAGCTTAGAAAATTCGTATAAAAAATTTGATTTTCTATGAATGAAGTTTCAAACTTCTCTTGGAAAAAATAGGAATGATTTAATTTGTAAAAATAAGTACGAAATTAAATTGTCTCTGACCTACATGTATGATCCAAGGGAAACAAAAAGTTCTTAGCTCAAAACCTGTAAAATATTTTTTGTCGTTTGCTAGTGTCAACAAAACCTTAACAAAATGGGGGTTGTAGCATAAAACATGATTTACTAAAAAAGACGTGCTCGTCTTTCCAAAATGTGCACATATAGTATCGTTTTGTCCGTTCTATCATGTACTTAATAAAATACATATGGTGATTTTAAGAGGTTTTTACCAATAGAAAAAAAAAATTTTGGATAATGAAAAAGTTGTTACATGTACTTTACATGTTATACTATTGCCCCCGTAAACGAAGTTTCGGGGGTATATAGTTTTTTACCTGTACGTCTGTCTGTTTGTATATTTGTCCGTAAAAACTTGAACATTGCCCATAACTTTAGACTGGGTAGGACTATGGCTTTCATATTTCACAGGGGTATTTTTGTGACAAGACCTTTTTTATGTACAACAAATTTTGACCTTTTGACATTGACCTTGGAGTTTGACACATTTTTACACAAGAAGGATATGAAGACACAAACAGTATTCAATATCAAAGTCCATGAAACAATACAAAATAGGAGCAGAGCAAACACAGGCCTCCGAAACATCATAGGTGGAATCAGGTGCCATGAAGGATTGATCATCCCCTGCTGACCGGTCACACCCGCCGTGTACTCCTTGTCATGATCAGGAGATAACGGAGAAATCCGTCGTCAATTTAGTGTATAAATAATGGACTAACAATTAGTATGAAAAACGTCAGTCAGCATTTGACCCAATGATAAATTTTATTTGCTGACAAGGTCATTGTATCAACCATAGAACTTACGAAATGATTACTTTATACGAGACTGCTGATATTTTTGTTTCATCAACTTGCTTGTAAATAATTTACCTCGTTTAAGAAATTGTTCATAGTAGAGCATGCTCTTGCATATCGAATCAACTAAGATATATACATTCCATATGCAGGTGATGAAGGTATATCGCTGCAAAAGCAAGGGAAGTTGACGATGGAAAAGTTAAAGTTATCACATTTATCATATAGCTTGGTTGTTAGATTACCATTAACGTCTTTTTCAAGTAAAATATCCAAGTATGAAACATATGTGTCAGACTCTGTGGTATCTTTCATCTCAAGCTCACCAGAATATATCGTATCGACGTAGGAATGAAATTACCATTGTTAATTGACAATACGTCGTCGAGATATCTAAATGTCGAGTTGAAGGCCACAGCAAGTGTTTCCTTCTTTTCACGCATTAGAATTTGCACAAATTCAGCTTCATATGAATATAAAAATAGATCTGCTAATAACAGAGCACATTTGCTACCCATGGGAATTCAAATAGATTGTTGGAATACCTTGTCTTCAAAAACCACATAGATATTGTCAATCAGTAACTCAAGCATCTCTTTAATGTCAACTGCAGAGTACTTGTGTGTGTAATAAGAATAGGTTTTGACTAAATAATTTTGCAAATGACCAATGACCAGGTAAGTAAATTTAAGAGTTCCATTTTTATTATAAAAAAAAAAGCAGCTGTCAATGATATCAAATATCCTGGTTCACACCACTTCTTGAATATATTGTTGCGCAGTACTCTTGAAGTTTTTCTTCACTTGTGTCAACATTTTAGTGAGGAGTAACGAAAGAGGTTTGGTTGAACATTTACTGGAACCTGCAATGTGTCTTTGTTTGGAATCCAATATATATATTTAAGGATAATTCAAATTCATTTTGGCCCCGTGGAATATTAAACATATTTAAAACTGACATATAATTTTGAAGAATTTCTTCCTTAGAAAGTGAAGTATGAGTATAAGTAGAATTACCACTTGTAGAATTAAGTCCAAGTTCTTCTAAAATACAATTTTATGAACCTTACAAACGAAGACAATGTTGTTACCTGCTTTGTCGGAAGGGACCAGTACGTACTGATCATGTAATCTATTTAATATACACAGAAGCTTTTTAAGGATAGATGGTTTTCATATTGCCCCTCAATCTTTTAATACGCGGCTTTAACATGGATCTGATACATTTGATACATTCTGAAAAAAAATCTACAATTCCACACTTTTACTTTGGCATTAACTTTTAAACGGTATGTGCTAGGACTTTATATCGAAGTAATGGCATAACTAAGAGTTCCTTAATAATTTGCAAAGGTAGTGTCTATAAAATCTCAGAAGAAAGGGGATTCAACAGCAACCATTGGTCAGGTGTCTGTGGGCTAAAAAAGTGTTGAAAAGGGGTGTTAAAGTTTTTTTTTTAATTTATAGATATCACTGAAGGTTGAAGGTTTTGGAGGAATTTTTAATATCATTATAAGAACGCTCTCGATGTGTATGGTATTTCCTGTATATAAAGGAAAAAGTATAGTACTATATGTAAGGTAGTTAATGAGTGTATAATTTGAAGCAGAATTAATGCATACAGATGTATATGTTTTTAAGGTAAGAGCTAAGGTAATTGGATTTATATATAGTTAAATAACGTTACTTTTCTTGCGTTTGTGCTATGTTTTTGGATTTGTAAAAATTTTCAAAGTTTATAGTTATCGGAGACATATCATGCTATTTTCGGAATAAAACCTTTGAATGATAAAAAGCACCCAAAAATATAATCATAAATTTATGTTCCTCAATGAATAAATGTTCATTGGGATTCTGCAAGCCAAAAATATATCCATACCAGATACATTGATTGTGATGCTACTTTTACGATATGCAATTGAATATATGTTGGATATGATTTAAGTACATAAAAAAAATTCCTCTTACTTGAATTTGAAAGTATGAAAAAATATAAGGAGACACATATACAAGTTTTTATTGTATAAAAAAGTAGGGGGTCAAATTTCTATGGGGGTTATTTTTCAACGTGTGTGGAGTCGTAGAATTACTGGTCTGGAATGTTTTTCTACAGTCGAAAAATGACCCTACTTGTCGTAGAATATTGACCGGGGGTCATTTTTCTACGTAGAAAAACGACCCCCTGGTCAATATTCTACAGAGGTCACTTTTCGTCGTTACACCGGTCCTTCGGATGAGACCGTATAAACCGAGGTTCCATGTTGCAGTAGGTGTTGGCTACTACACAAAAAAAGATCCCTCCCTGCTCAATGGCCCTGAGTGCCGAGTATAGGACAAAATTTGCAGCTCTCCACCGGCAAGTGGTGGACATGGGTGAAAAATTCTCGAGAGGGAAGTTAAGCAATATACAATCAATCCATTCATTTCGACACAAAAATTCCTGTGAACTTGAACTTTAAGATACCATAAAGTCTGACACACCTGTTTCATGCCTGATTATTTTACTAGAAAAAGACGTGAATGGTAATCTAACAATGGGCTTTATGATAAATGCGACTACTTTAAATTTTCAATCCCCAAAATCCTTTACTTATGCAGCAATACCCCAGTATAGTACCTTATCACTTGCATACGGGTTTATATCGCTCAGTTGATTCGATACGCAAAAGCATGCTCTAAGAATGAATAATTTCTAAGTCGAGGTAAGTTGTTTACAAACAAATTTTTTAAAACAAGAATATCAACAATCTCATTTAATATCATCATTTCGCAAGTTCTATGATCGATACAGTTAGCTTAATTGTCAGCAAATACAACTTTGTCCGACGTGTTCGAAACTATTAGTTATTTCGTTGCTTAATATGGCTTAGAAGAAGTCCGTATATTTGAAGCATACATAAGACACAGGGGGGTTGGGACCGGTCTACAAGTGATCCTTACTCCTCAAAAGCACCCGATTTCAGCTGTAATATGTCCGTGGGTCCGTGTTTTTTCGCTCCTTACAGCTAGTTTCATTATCGCATTTATAAAGATTTTCAAGATAAGCATAAAGAATGATTTAGAGTGATTTAGAGTGATTTCAATATTTTTAATTGAAAAACATGAAAAGGAAAAAAAAATAAAAGGGACAGCAAAGTAAAAAGGTAGTGTGCTTCACTGTACCTTTTCCGGGTTTCGGTTCAGAGTTCGATATATTATTCATTACAGAGTCTGTTATATGATGAGAAGAAACAAATCGGCAGTATCTTCTGTTCAAAAGTTTATTCGTAGCTAGGTAGAAAGTCCTTTAATAATACACTGAACTTTGGGGTAACATTCCTCCATAAATATATGTATACGTAATTACATATTCTCATGTGACAAAAACTTGACCATTCCCTTTGTAGTAATACTCCTCCATAAAAACAATTGCAAAGCTTCTGAACTCTGAAAATTCACAGCAAAGTTATACCCCGGTATTCCTCTAGGAATATTTACAGCGCTAATAAGAAGGTTGCGTACAGTTCTAGTAAGACAAAAATACCATCTACGGAGTGATATTCCTCTAGAAGACTTTGTGGAATTCTGATAAGAGAAAATTTTAACAACGGAGTAATACATGTATCCCTCTATATACTAGTAGTACATACAGTTCTACTACGAAAAAACCTTATCTATGGAGTAATATTCCTCCAGAAGGCTAAGTATGCTTAATTCTATTAAGAAAATTGACCAAAATAAGATAAAAGCAGTAATATTCCTCTAGAATACAATCTACAAATGTTTAAAAAAGACAAAATCTTATTTACAGAAATACATTTTTCTACATTGTACAAGACTAAATTTCGATGAGGCAAAAATAAACAAAAAAGTAAAATTCCACAGAAAGACTGTGTGCAGTTCTAAGAAGATAAAAAAAATTATTTAAAAAATATGTTTGTCTATACTCCACAGCAATTTTAATAAAACAAAACTTTAGCTCCGGAGAAATATTCCTCTACAAAAGCTGTGGACAATAAAAAAAAAATCTTATCGACGGAGTAATATTCCTCTAGAAGGCTATGTACAGCACTATTTTAAAAATCAAAATCTTATCTACGAAAAAAAAAATACAATATTGTGATACTTCTCTGAGAGAATTTGTACAATTCTAAAAAGAAGAAATTCACACAAGTGGACGTAAACAAAGTCTTTTCTACGGGTTAACATTCCCAAAAAGGCTACACGTGCACAGTTTTATTAAGAAAAAAATAATAAATACGAAATTTATTTCGTTAGGAGGCTTTATACAATTCCAATCAGACAAAATCTGAACTACGGAGTATTTCAAAGTTTCCAAAGTTCCATAGAAGTTTAAAGTTTCCACATCTAATATACACCACTTCTTGTATTGTTGCACAGTATTCCTGAAGAAATTTCTCCTTCACTACTGATAATATCTTCGTAGAGAGAGAGGCTATGTATGCACTGTTCTATATTATTATTATTATTCCTCTAAGAGACTGTGTACAGTTTTGATAAGACAAATTCTGAACCATGGAGTAATATTCCTTTGAATTCTAGTACAGTTTTAAAGGACAAAATATAAACTTCGGAGACATATTCATCTACAGAGGCAAAATCTGAAATACGGGGTAATATTCCTTTGAATTCTTTAAAGATTGTAAAGGAAAAAAACTTGTTTTTTAGTAAATGCATATGGTTATGTGTAATTAATTAAACACGGAAATAAAAAAGCACAAATTAAACCATCAGGATTAAACTGCGTTGATTGATTTTAGTCGGAAAAGATGTTTGTGCTGAGTTCTCTACCACCATAGAGTTAATGCATTTGTTTATTATTGAAAATAGAAATCTCATCAAGTAACGGTAGTCCTTCTAATTAAGAGCTCCCTGACAAACAGATCTCCGGCTATCTGAATGGCTGTAATTAACTTAAATGTAAACGCTCGATTCCACCTTAAAATGACACCGCAATCAAGTGATGAACAATATCGAGATGGACTCGCAGCTTCATCTTGTTTCGTTAAAATCTTTATCGGATCTCTGGGTGTCATCTGGTACCAATTTTCGGAACAAGGGGTTAATTTGTAAAAGTCAATCCCCAATTAAGTTCTTCTTTATCAACTTCAATCTCAACTGAAGCAAGATCAATAAAAAAACGAGTTCCCATCAATTACCGTAAACGCACAAGTCGACCATTGAGGGCTGTAGATTTTTTTAGACGACTTCTTAGTTCGATCGAATATTAGCTCGATCATTTAATCCACCTAAGCCAAAAGATGCTATGGTCGGATATCAATTAATTTAATATTCAATAGAAATAATGGAAAATCTCCGAAGTAATTTGTTAATTCAATCTCTTAAGGCTGCACTATCAACGTCATTGATCTTACCATTTCTGAAAAAAAAAATTACAGTTTCATATGGTACATTTGTAAATAAAAGTTAAGAACACTAATTAATGATCAAAACATAGTTTCAAAAAATAGATACATATAAAAATAATAATTAGTGTTATACTTCTTAAATTCATATCAAAAACATAAAAAACAATGCGTCCATGAAATGTGGAGATCAAGAACAGGAATCAAGCTCAAAATCCATGCATTGAAACAATACAGGTTAGAAGCTTTAGGGAGATCGTCCATAGGAACTAGTATCCGACAATGAAAGAGTCCTTTGTGCCAGACACGGTCAAAGGCCTAAGACAAGTCACAAAAATTCGTAAAACAAGATTTGTCTTCATAAACATTTCTAACAATGTTATCATATGTTTTTAGCAACTGACCAACCGTAGAGTGACCAGGTAAGAAACCAACCTGGTATTTATAAAAAAAAAATATTAATATGAAAATAGTTGTACAAGTGTTTAAATACAATACGCTCCATTACTTTACTACCACAGCAAACACAGCTTAACAATGAAACAGATGTATAGTTAGATAAAACAGCATAATCATCTTTTTTTAGACAGAGGGATTACATTAGCTTATTTTCATTTTTTAGTAAAAACGTCAACACAGTCTTTCAATAAACGGTTAAACAGTATGCATAGAGGTTTAACAACAGATAATTTCGTTGATTTTAACATTTTATGACCAATGACAGTCTTCTCCAATGGCTTTGTTAACAGGTAGTATAGATAAAATGTTAATAATTCCTTTTTCACAAATTGAGATATAGTCCGGAACACTTTTACACCCAATAATTTCTTAAAGTAAGTCAGACGTGTCATCATCAACACATGTAATTGAAGTAAAATAGGTGTTGAGTACTTGTATCCTATCTACATCAGAAACGCAAAATTAACATCACCCGATGCAGATGTATATTGTAAAGGGGGAATGTCCGTTGATGATTTATCTTTTAAAGTATTTCTAAAAAGTTTCCAATGAAATTTAGGAATCAGTGAGTTGTAAGTCAAGAGTATATTGATAGTTCTCAATAGCATGCTTTTTCATGCATTTTAAATTTATATTTTATGCTTAAGATTGTTTATGGAAGAAAATTCTCCATTATGGTTCGTTTTTCATAACTACAACAAAAAAATTCGCCTGCTATATTGTTTAATTGCATTTATCATGATTCAAAAAAATTTTGGCGGGAGGGTCTGAGCACTGTGATGTCTCTATGAAATAAAACCACAGGGGAGGACTAATCTTGGAGGCTTTCTTTATTGGTGCTTGGGGTATCAACTTCAATATCCAACTGGGGCTATAAAGTCGGAATAAAATCTTCATCGTGTCCTTTATTTGTTATAGAAGAGGAATGGATCGTATTCTGTTCTGTTAAATGCCACACTGCTGCAAAAAATATAAAGCAAAACACAAAAGAATAGGAAACATCGTACGTTTTAATAGGGGGTAGCAATGTCAGAAATTTAGTGCTTCAAATTTACATATAACATATTTTATAGCTTTCGTGTCGTCTCTTCGGCTCCAAAATCAAGTTATGTCCCGTCTATTTTATCTCCAGATTGTCCATAATTAAACATAGCGACTATATATGAAGTGAAAATTTAATCTGCTTTGTTGTCATTTAAAGGCAATTAAAATCGGACGATTAAGTTACTTCCCATGCCATGATGATGCAAATAATAATATCTAAATGCAGATAGGATACTGTATGTCAAGATATCTGCAAAATATACGATCGATGTGAAGAATGGCGTAGCTGGTACAATAGCATTTCATTACCACTTAAAACTTAAAGTGCAATCTTTATAAATTTGGGTCTTAAAATGATTTCATTAAAAACATAAATTTATATATAGTTATTTTCATGAACCTCACAAATTCACAGTACCATCACTACCATGTACTTAGTATAGTATCTAACCTTTCATTTAAGTTGAATTACATTAAACAAATTGTACAATAACGGGGGGGGGAATCACACAGTCATTTAAATGTTTATATAATGGCTCAACAATTAGTATGCAAAAACTTCAGTCAGCATTTGACTGAACATAATTTGCCTGCAATATCATTGTATTGACCATAGAACTTAAGAAATGATGACTTTCAACGAGACTACTGATACTCTTGTTTTATCAACTTATTTGTCAGTTACTTACCTTCTTTTAGAAATTGTTTATACGTAAAGCATGCTCTTGCATATTGAATCAACTGATAGATATAGACCCCGTATGAAGGTGATGAAGATATATTGCTGCATCAGTAAAAGAAATTGACGAGTGAAAAGTTAAAGTTATCACGTATATCATATACCTTTGTAGTTAGATTACCATTAATATTAATTTCTGTTTCCAGTAAAAGTCTTGTTCCAATAAAATATTCAAATATGATATTAGACTCTTTCCTATTTTTTATTTCAAGCTCACCAGGATATGTCGTATCGACATGAGAATTGAAATAACGATTGTAATTGAAAATATTTAAATGTCGAGTTGAGTGCCTCAGCAATTAAGTTTTTTTTTCCTTCCACGTAAAAATATTGTTGTATATAAAGTTGAAAAATCGTACATGTAACTTGTTATGTTGCTGGTTTTGGTAAGATTTTGAGATTTCTAATTTTCCTAACGTTCCTTTGGAATTTTTAAGTATCCACATCTGATTTTTTTAATGCACAGAAGTTTCTCCTTCACTTCTGTTAACATTTTAGTGAGGAGTAAGGAAAGAGGCTTGGTAGAACATTTACTGTAACCCTACAATGTATATTTGGCTATTAGGATTTTTATGAAGTTTTGGAATCCAATATTGATATGATTATTCAAATTCATTTTGGTTTGGGGGAATATCAAAAATAATCAAAGCTGACCTATGTGTTTGAAGAACGCCCTCCTTAAAAAGTGAGCTATAGATATAATTAGGATCACCCCTTGTAGAATTAAGTCCCTGTCCGACTAAAATATATATCATTTATGACAGTAAATAGTTTTATGCTGACGAATGACTTAATATTGCAAGTTGTGTTTCGTATTTGTGTTATGTTCAACATATATATTGTTTATATTGTAAATTAGTTGTAACTGTAAGCCCTTACAAGGGCCTCTGCAAATTTTCCCCACTTGGAGCTTTAGGTTCATTGCTACAATCTGACTGGTTGAGAGTTAGCGTCGCTTTATACGATTTGTGAAGATAAGTAGAAATGTTTTGTAGAGGAAGCTGAGAGATAATTTTTAAACCCTCCCACCTCTCCCATTTTTTATGAAAAAAAGAGCTTTGAGCTATAAGCCTTTGGACCTCACCTTCAGCCATTTACAAAGGTATTTTGGAATATTTTAATTTTTAAGTACAATATTTTTGAGTATTTAATTATTTTATCCTCTAATTTCCTAAATAACCCTGGCCAGGGCATCCAAATCCTCTTAAGTTTATCATCAAATGACAATGCTGTCTCCCAGTGGCAAAGGTTTTGTTTCCTGAAATGGATAAAGGGAAATAATTTCCGCTCCATTTTACTTTTTATCACATTAAACTCTCTCAATCCATCATAATCTGGGCATAAATGGGCAGTTTATAGCCTTCATCCCGACAAAATACACTTCTAACATGGGTCGAATTTAATTCAACGACCAACCATCTATATTGGCGTCAAGTTTAATGCAACTCTCTGGACCTATGGTGGTTAAATTGAAAATAATAGACACGCTCCATTGATCACAATAGAAGTCTATTAATATTCTTACGCTCAACTAAGCAGAGAATTTGCTAGCTCTATTCGACAGAAAGAAAAAAGGCCAGATAAAGAATGAAAATGAAGAGTAATATCAAAATATGACGGTAACATTTTAACATCTGCCAAATCTATGGTAATTGCTAGCTGATGTCCATAAAAGCTGGGGTGAAGACTTCAATTAGAGAAACCACCTCACGTGGACTTGAAACTTCGAGGGAATGGGTGTCTATTTAGCCTGGGAAATTAGTGTTTTGTACTACAGTTGCAAAGTCTATATCGTAAATGGAATTGACGCTTTTGAGTCAGCATGATGCGTCGACTGTTTAATGCTAATCATACAATCTGTTGCTTCTAATGAAATTAATCTTAGATTAAACGCAGTTAGATTTATATACCACCTATCCACGCATCCTATCATAAGATGGTTACTATAATGCAGAATTCGAAATTTCGACTAACTTTAGCAATTCTGCATGGACAATATATGTCTTCGACATGTAAGAAATTAATATACAATGTATGAGGGAATATGATTGGCATACGGGATATTGTCTCACAGTTTCTTCTATTTCAGCGTCCATTTCCTATCCCACTTGATGTTTGAAGCTTGCCAAAAAGATTTTTGGATTTCGTTTAACGTTCGAAAAAAGAGTTTACAAGTGGAGATTTATGAATACTGCGATGTTTCTTTGAAAAGATGTGTGTAATATCACATTCTGTAGATCCTTGCCAAAATCGTCAAATTAAATATGTTTAAAAACATCTCTTTTGCAGATTGGTTCAAACAATTTAATTTTTGGAATATAATTTGTGACATATGTAGCTAGACATTTAGGTTCTGGAGTTTTCATAAGAACACCCATACTTTGGTGGGGTGGGTCGGTAAATAATTAGTACAAAAAGTTTTTTCTTCTACAGAGAAGTCTAATTTCCATAAGTCCTTCTCATACGTGTTTCGCAGTATCCAAATAAACATCGAGAATATGACTGGTGATGTTTTTTAAAGGGGACAATAGGAATTCTCAACAACCAAAAACACCCTATTCCCAGAACACCACTTATAGATTATTATTGGTGTCGCCTAGAAATGTATATAAATGATTTTGACTTTTCATTTCTTCCCTGGGGCTTTTATCAGGGACCCCAAAATTTGAAGTGCCTGTTCCCCTTTCTTATAATTCAAGACAAGAAATGAATCTTATAACTATTCGAAATATTGTAAGAGAGGCTCATTGGCCACAGGCTCACCTGAGAATTTAAGCCTCATCTGAGACACTGCTATACTCATGTAAATTGTAGAACAAATATCGCGATTTCTTCACTAGTTTTCTAAATTTATTAGAGGGAAAATAGCTGCATCTTCTGACAGCTCCAAGTTCTTTTCTTCCAATGATGTGAATATGAAATACTAGTAAAGCATGACAAGAGATGTAAGACAGGGTTTTCATCTTATTTGTTGATATTTTCTAAAACCTGAGACATTTTTTCCAAATCATTTCGTTTATCTAAATATAAATGTAATCATATTTTTTTTAAAAATAAAGGTAGTATGTAGTTTAAGAAAAATCTTTTATGTTAAAATCTAAAACAATCTCTTATGTTGTAAATTTTGATTTGATATTCGTTCCGCATTACAGGAAAATTTTATCGTTGCATGTCTTATATATTTAGTTACGAGATGATGTAAGGGACTTAAATAATATATTTTTTTTCTTTCCTCGTGGCATGGTGTAAATTTTTTAATTACCGGGTAGCAGTCAATACAAAATTTAAAATCTGGTTTTACGATCTCATAAATTCAAAATTTACATAAATTCAAAAATTACAGTCATCACAACAGCTTAACAACTTAAATAAGAGATGGTAAACTGAGTTTGAAATCTTGCAGGAACTATATTTTTAGCGGAATGGCGGTGCATGAAAATATAATATCTTCTTTTCTGCTTCTCGAAATTACTATAGAACAGTGAAGTTAGCTAAGATAATTATTATTTACGCAAACAAAAATTGAAGAAATGTTCAAATGTTTGTAAAACTAATTATAAGGGGCTTAAGTTTTGATATAAATCAAATAAATATTTCCCAACAAACTACCATTATTTTAGCTTTTAAATGCTTCCAGTCTAAGTACAGATTTCAGTCCAAAATCCGTAAAAAAGTTTTTTTCTATCATGGTAAAAGCTCAAAACCTTTTTTGTATAATTTTGAATCTTTATTTGACTATTTTACCTTATTTGAAAATAAGAAAAAAAAATTATTAAACGGAGCCTATAAAATAACTAATATGTCCTAAGAAATATAGAGCAAATGCAGGAAAGTAAATATCTATTTTGTAGTGAAATTATTAATGTCAGTTTGGAAATAGCATCTGATAGACCCTATATGGGTATATCTTTTATACAAGAAGAAAAACTTTCATCTTTTGAAATCGAAGTAGGCATCACATGATTGGCAACAGTAAATTTTATTCTTAATGTACATCGAAAAGATAATGACCTGACCTTTCTTCTAATTTAAAACAGTCAAATTTAACTGATACCACCACTTAGTGATATTGTCTTCTAGAATCTCTAAAAAAAAAAAAATTCATTATTTTGAAATTAAAGAAATATGAGAAGAATCTTTCCTTTAATGTAGTATCACACAATAGTTAATTTATATATTTATTGAATTTATAAAGCAAAATAACTGATTTCCGATGACAACCGTATCCCACATATAATTTTTCTCAGAAAACAGGAAAAAGTAAATACTGTAAAATACCAAATTTTTACCTTTCAGAATTGCTGTCAACAGCTGACTCAAAGGTTGTCATCAATTCAGTTACATATATAGAGTATATGAACAAGTTTGTCCTCCATAATTATTATGATTACTTTATGATTTGATTGTATTTTCGCCATTTCATGTGTACCTTGTATATTGTTTTTTACATATATTGTACATAGAACCTCATGTATCATTAATTGTTTTAGAGAATATATTGAACTTGAACATGAACTTCTTAAATTTTAATTTCTTAAAGGAAAAATAAATTATGACAGTCAAAAAGACTACACTTAATGTGAGTTATAATATTTTCTTTACATGTAACAAAATCTTTTTAAGAAAATTATGTACATCTCAATATTTTTTTTCTTAACATTCATTATTTCTAGTGATGAAGTTTTTACACTCATTTTACATGAATTATTTGTCCATCGGTAGATTCGGCACATAGCTACATGCATATATCTTCCTTTAAGTATCAGTATAAAATTTTTTTAAATTTAAAATTCGTTTATAAAACATGTACATGTCTTTCTAAAACCTCACATCTGTTTAATTGTTACGTTTGTAAACCCTGATCTCAAATAGTAAAAAATTCTTCTTCAAGATGACACCACATTCCGTCAATTTTTCCCTATAATGTTAAATTAAATTGCCTTCAAATTATATGCTTTACTTGAAGTGAGTGATCAGAGTTTTTTTAATATCTTGAAAGTTGTTATGTCTGAATACCTGTATCACACACTCAATGATTTTCAAAATACAGTGCCGAGCATCGAGTCTCTATTTCCTGATTCTTCCATTAAATACACGCCTCATTACCTCACTGGTTAGCTTTCACGGCTTTTGAAGTTTCAATATATATTTTGTTTGCTAATTTACCGTATACCTACATTGAACGAACCTCTCGCACCAGTACTTCTGTAAGTTGGAAAGACATTGTAAATAGCAGACGATTCACGCTTCAGTGGTTGCTTGATGGTCGAGGACATAGGGCGCATGCTATTGCAATTGATTGAACTGTGAAATTACGCGTTTGTACCACACTTAAAGTCTGATATACGTAAAATGAGTTAACTACACGATCTAATATCGACAGTTTCTCATCAACCAGCGTAAAGAGGGAATTAACTGCTTGACAAAGTCTGTTTTGTTTAGTTGAGACCCATGCGAATACGATACAGTCAGACTAATTGAAAGCTAATGTTTAAGCGGTAATTGTCATTCTACAAATTTCCTTCATGCTTTTATTAATGATGATTAAGATGGAAATTTGATACTAGTAATTAACTTTTTGAATGAAAAATGACGAGGAATTTAATGTTAATCATTTTTTATATATCTTATCCAATTTTTAGAAAATAAACTAAATAACAGTATTGGTACACAGCTTTGGAATTCATATAATTATATTATATTATATATACATGTATAATATACTGTTATGGCTAACAATTTTTAAAGAAATATGTAATCTTAGCAGTGCATTCAGATAAATAAAGAAAAATGTCGAAATAAATGGTCGAATATATATTTATTTTTTTCACACTTAATTTTTAAGTACAATATTTTTGAGTATTTAATTATTTTATCCTCTAATTTCCTAAATAACCCTGGCCAGGGCATCCAAATCCTCTTAAGTTTATCATCAAATGACAATGCTGTCTCCCAGTGGCAAAGGTTTTGTTTCCTGAAATGGATAAATTTTTGGTATAAATTAATTTTAGATGGACGTAATTAAATTGAAGGCATTGTAAGAGACTTGTCTCCGTGCATTAAACAGAGTGAGTAATATTTAAATCTTATACTCGATCACGTGAGAAGAGCGCTGACTATGGTTTCATTGCAATTGTAAATTTAGTATATCATATCAATTGTGATTTCATGTTTCAAAAATAATAATAAAAAGCTGAAGACAATTTGAATTATTTTATTATGCTTCACAAACACAGGTGTTACATGTTAATATTGTGAGAAATTGGTACAAGGATTTAAAGTAGTATTTATAATGTCACAGTAGCACACCATAGCTATATGTTTGAATTATTCAAAGTCATAGTTATGATTCTGTATTCAGACAATGAATCTGTAAGTACATGTAGTGACCCCATGTCCACACTCCAATAACAACAGACGTTTATTCTTTTTTTAAAAGTAATTTTAACATAAGATTATTGTAAATTCATGCTAAATTCAGCGTTTATTTATTACAGAATATTCCATACATGAATAATAAATGGACAGTACAGTTTTACAGTTTTAAAGAGCAGAAAAACGAAAAAAAAATATGCATACTACCAGGGTAGTATATATTCTATTTCTAAAAATTAACATTATGAAAAACAATTATGCACTGCATACTTAAATGTAAATATAACGGTTTTAATCATTTGTAAATTTTTGAATTGAAATTCCGGTTAGAAAGGATTTTTTATTGGCGCGTTTGGGAAAAATCTCTATGATAGATGACACTATATTAAGGTATGGAAACAGACACGAAGAAAACAATGTAATTGGCAGATTTCTGTGCAAACATACAAGCTTACTCAAAAGTGAAATAAAAATCGATTGTTGAAATTTACAAAAGTTGAAAGATTTCTAGAAATAAACACCATTTTCATCAATTCTCATATACATCTTAGGTACCATGCCTGGAAATAAGCCCTGTTGCTATTCAGAACAAGCATGCATCGATTAGAGAGGACACGAAACTTCAAATTATGAAATTATCTGACACCCCCCAACCGATTAAGAAGGGGGAAGGGATTAACTGTCTGTCAACAAATATGGATCCCAACAAGAAGTCTGAATCTTACAAGTGTTTGATTGATTTACACGCCGACTCTGGTTTGTCAAATTGTCATGTAAGATAAAGATTAATTGACACACATTTAAAATTATGACGAAAAATTATTTGATTAAATTTTATGATGCAAGAACGTTCTTATAACTAGAAGTTATTATTTTAAGGCTTTGAATTGAACCATACATTTCTGAATTCGTCTAAATACTTTCTATATTTGGTTTAAATATATTTGTACATGTATATTTTAATCTTTTCACTCAGAAAACATTCGTAAAGTAAAAAAAAAAGACATATTTATTTTTAAAGAAATTCGTTGAATCTAAACTTCTTTCTGTTATTGCATAACAGCCGCTTATTGGAAAAGATCATAACACACATATAATAAAAAAGATATTGATTTCAAAGAAATAAGGAATATCAAAGCGATTTAAATATTGGATTAAATGTAAAAATAATTTGCTTAAGGATTATGCTAATTGGACCCAGCAAAGATGTGACGGTCCCATGTACACTCAGATAACTTTGTGCTTATTTACCTGTAAAATTTTAAAGCCTTAATAAAAAATTATCTCGCCTAACCTTAAGGGTCTTCAATTTTTATCAGAGGTGGCGCTCAATAGTATTTTATGGCTGTTGAAAATGGCCGCAATCTACTGGTATATATTAAGAAGAGTAATTCAGACGGTGTCATCTCTAATCGGCGTGCATTTATCATGATTACTCGTGCCTCATTGAGTCGATTTGACTACCTATTTTGGGCCAAAAAACCATGTTCGTCCAATGAAACTTCTACCGTTAAGTGGCCGAAGCATTCAAATGAGTTCCGAAGGAGGAGTTGGGTCAAAGGTCACTTCATAGTCCAATAGAATCACTTGAATTAATTAAAAAGCTGTCAGTAACAAAAATAGCCCCCATGTTTGCTAAATTGATGATGAATTGAAAGCGATACAAAGACTCTTCCCAAAGAAATTCACTCCTCACCATTTGGCGAAAGGGTATCAGTATTTCATATTATAAATCAACCAGCAATAGTTCTTAATTGGCATAGACAGGACCAAGTTATATAGAAAAGAACGGACATACACCCGATATATTTTTACACCTGATTTTTTTGAAATTCAAAATGGGAATGTATCTGAGCGAAGAAACAGCAACAAAGACAGAATTTTTGGAAAAAGATAGAATGGAAATTTAGAAAAAAAAAATTAAAATTTCTTAACGAACAGAATGTCTCAGCCTTCCTCCGGAATAGGATCCTTTTCCATTGACTCCCTGATAGGGAATGGAACGAATTCTCCCCGTTTGGGACGTTTCTTCAGCAACCCTCTGATGTTCATGCCTACAAGCACCGTGCCGCCTTCTCCGCTGAACTTCTCCCCAGAGATGGCTTTCCCCCTCCATCATCTAATGCACCAGCAGTACCTCGGGTCCAGACCCATGTTTCCCGGGAACTATTTCTCCGCCAGAGGTCACCCCTTGGGAACAGCTCCGTCCTGGCCTGGGATACAGCAACTTTGTGCCGGGAAATCTAAACTACCGCCAATGCCCTGCGAGAGGATGCAATCTCCATCCACCGGAAGCGATTCTCCAACCGGTTCTTCATCTCCTGTGGGAATCTGTCAGAACGGGGCGGTAGAAATCTCGGAGAAAAGACAGGACCTACACAGTAAGTCAGGCCTCGAAAAATCAAAACAAAGAATTACTATATAAGGGTTAAAATATAGAATAATTTCTAAATTGTAAACTTTACGTAAAAATAAAAAAAATGATAAATATAATTGAAACTTGAACACAAACGTTCAATTATATGAAATTTTACATTTTGTTTTAAAAGTTTTAGATAAGGTTTTAAAATTTGAACTTTTAAGAAATAATTTTTTCTTTCAATCTATGGAGTTTTTCAATAAAATCAGATTAAATATTTCAGATAAAGAAAGCACAGGATCTAACTAATTTTGTTAGAATTATTAACTGAAAGAATTTCTTCAACAAAATATAAAATACCATTTACTCTAAATTACAAGTTCGTTATTTTATTTATTTATTTATTTTATTATAATATGGTTTATTAAATTATTGTACTTTTTTTTGGTTTGTTTACAAATAATGTTCAGCTTTATATAAAATAGAAACTTATCATTATTTGAACGCTAGCTTATTTTCCGTTTATAATCACTTTGGATATTCAACATATGATATTCAATTAACCTGTATAATAAAGGGTTTTATCTTTTGAAAAAAAAACACCATTTTGTTCAATTTTTAAAAAAGAAAAATTGTCATAGTAGAAACGTCTTTCTTTTTCACAAATATTTCCCATTTCAAATCTGGCACAATAAATGCTCAAAGCAACACAGACTCATAGCATCGAAATTCACGGGACAGCCGCCTTCTAAGTTCCAAATGAATCTTGTATTTGTCAGTTATATAACAGTACATTCCAATATGGGAATTTAAGTCGTCCTTTTTTACAGTTAAATACAAATGAGTTCATTGTATAGCAGTTTCTTCTTCTGAACCATTTTCTATGAATGACGGAAAATAAATACCGAATCAGGTTCACTTGGAAATTAGACACAGGACCCTGAATACAACAAATAATTAACCAATTAAAGAACGGTGCTTCGGGGAACAACTTAGGGAACATGAAATAGGTACCACACTACCGGACAATGCAGGCTGGACAGTGGTCAAGGCATTGTAATGAATTATAGCCTTCATCCGGTGACAGATGACTAAATGAAAACATCAAGAAAACCAAAACGCGTGGACTCTTTCCCTTTCATTTGGCCAAACTTTTTCACTTTCAAATATATTCCAGTTTTAAAAAAAGTTCAATTTAAATAATGTTGATTTTAAAAAAGTTATTTAATACTGAAATAAAGAAGTTTCTCTGAAATTAGAAATTAGTAAATTAAATCACTTTTTATTTCAAATCAGGATATTTTAATTTCAAAACAAAAATTAGTTGCTTTTAAATTTAGTTTTTAAGTTGTGACATGAATTGAGTGTACTTACGTTTGAAGATTTTTATACAAATATTTATATTCATGGAAACCTTATACTGTTCTTTTTATTTTTAAGCTCGCGGGATTTAACTTTTCCTCTTCTTTATTTTTTTTAAAAATCGAATTAATTTGTAAAATACACGAAGAAGTATTGCTATTTCTGTAATGAACACAAATTATTGAAACGGTTTTATCTATTAATTTTTTTTTCAATTTTTCCCTTTTATTAAAAGACTTGTTTGATTAAATTGAGAGGGGAAAAATTGTCTCACAATTTCATGATATATGATTATATTGTTTAAAAGAATTGAAAAAAAATTAAGGTCTTTATCTTGCCAAACATGAATGTATAAATGTATGAGTCTTTAATCAGTAATAGTTATATTTGTTGACATATTTTTTTCTTTCTTTACCCTTTTTTTGAGAGGACTTATACAGGCTTAATGACTGATGTTCCATAGTAAATGATTAAACTAAAATTATTTATTCAATTATATTAAAAAACACACACATTTTTTTTCTCCTAGTATTATTAAATTTTAATTTCATGTGTTTACATTAAATATTTTTCAAAAGTACTAAATCCTTAATTTATTCCAGTTTATTCTAAACGATCCGAGTCTGACGACGATGTAAAGAGTTTTGAACAAAGCATGGAGGAGAACAGCGAGGACGAGAATGAAGACATGGAAATGACGTCAGTTTTTGAGGACTCTCGATTGCCATCGGAACACACCGAAAGTGATAACAAATCAACGGTTATTCCCGAAAGAACTGGTACCGTGTCCGTCAAAACACGACGGAGAAGGACTGCATTTACAAGTGAACAGTTACTTGAGCTAGAAAAAGAATTCCACAGCAAAAAGTACTTATCACTAACTGAACGATCTCACATTGCACATAACTTAAAGCTTAGCGAAGTTCAGGTCAAAATCTGGTTTCAAAATAGGCGAGCAAAATGGAAACGAGTAAAAGCTGGAATGATTCACGGAAGGGCGGGTCCAGAGGTTCCAAACAAACCAAAAATAGTTGTACCTATTCCAGTTCACGTCAATAGACTCGCCATTCGTTCACAACATCAGCAGCTCGAGAAAACGATTCGAACGCAGCATGTGCATGTGCAAACATTTGACCACCCAACATTTGATCAACAATTAAAAATACCTAACCAATAGTTAAACAAATGCATACTCTATATTTTCTACAAACAAGAAGATACTGCACTAGTGATCATTTTTTGTCGTTCTGCATCCTGTAGAAGATTTAATTTTATTCTGACGATTATGACAACTCCGCCCCAGACGTAAGCTGAACTATCGGGTTACTTTAATTAAGGAAGGGAATGGGAACTTTCAGGACACCCTCTTTATTCTTCTAATGATCTGCGTGACGATTTGTAGAGAGCCGAACTATCCGGAGTTTACACAGAGTGTTTGACGAGATAGCCATGTTCTCAAATCTAAACATAATAATATTTATTCTTTTCTACAAAAAACCTCCCCAACGTGCACTGTACAGATGGAAATTGCATAGCAAACTGTCAAACAGTGAAAGGCGTCCTTTTTACAGTGTACAGCATACAAACCCATTGCACACTCTTACACGTGTTCTTCAAAGCCGACTTAGGTTGTAGATCCTGAAATGTATGTCACATTTGGTATTACACTGGCGTACATTGTATGTCACATGATCATTGAAAAAGACAGTAAAATGACATCTTTATTCTTCAGCATATTGTGTACAAATAATTCGAAATAAAAACATCCCATTAGAATAGTTGCAGGATTTGTTATAACTGTTATTACATGTTTTTTTTTCTCTAAACAACCACTCATATTTATTTGTTTCTTTGAAAAACAAAGCAAACCCAATTCAGACATTCTTTTTATAAATGAGTTAAAATGCGAACTAACTGGGGGAAATATATTGCATGCTCCTTCGTGGGAAAATTTTATTTTTTTATTTTATGTGGGTCTTTTGGTAAGTCTTTGAAAGTGGATAACACTGTAAATGTACAGTGAAGTCTGTGATCTTGGACTTTAGCGATCATTTCTTAACCCTAAATGTTGACAGTCCACAAAACGAGGCGACAAAAATATTTAGATAAACTGTTTGCCTATAAAACATATTAATGCAGTCAGTGCTTGCTGGCTGAAGATGGTTCTCACATCAAAACGCCAAAATCAAGTACTACTTTAGTCGGATTAGGATTGTTGACCCAAGGGCCAATATTTCATTGCTATTGTTAAAAAGCAATCATAATTTGCCATCGAAAATAAATGACCAACACGGTCACTCTGATAAGAGACGGGCGCGTGGGTCGGTGTTTTGTCTCTTCTTTCTGTACCCAACAGATAAAGGGGTTGATATCTATCGTAGACATAAAATAAAAATCTTCAGGGTGTGAAATTATGGCCGAATTCATAAGGTTGAATTAACTTTCTGTTTTATTGGAGTGATTCTCGTCCGCGGTTATTGTCGCATTAAATGCTTTATGCTTTAAGGGGAAAAGTTTCCTGTTTCTTTATATTATCTATACTGTTAACTAATTTACTTACAAAAATGTTTGATATAATTGTGTTCCACACAACTTGGGAACACATGTATAAAGAAGAGAAAAACATTTAACTAACAGTTGCTTACATGCAATTCTGATCAACTCAATTCCTTAAACCGTTCACGGTAGCCTAGTGGTAGAGCGTTCGCTTCGTGATCGGGAGGCCCGGGTTCGATTCTCGTTCCCGGCGCCGCGTCAAACCTAAGACGTAAAAATAGGTAGTGACTGTTCCTTCGCCAAGCGCTCGGCATCAGAAGTGAAAGTCACGGGTCTTTCGGATATGACCTTAAAAAAAACGTAGGTCCCGTGTCACGGTAGGCGCTGGCACGATAAAGAACCCTCACTGCTCAATGGCCCTGAGTGCCGAGTATAGGTCTAAATTTGAAGCCCTTCACCGGCATACGGTGACGTCTCCATATGAGTGAAAAATTCTCAAGAGGGACGTTAAACAATATACAATCAATCAATCAATCAATCAATTCCTTAAAATTAAACTCTCATGAATTTTTTTTTTTGTCAATGAATAACATATTTATTATTCTTAGAAAAATGGAGCGATACGGTGTGTATTTAAGATTCTAATTTTCATGGGGATCGGAAGTTTTCTATATATTGGTTTTAAACTTTGTTCAGTTTATTATATATATGCATGCCTTTGTATTTTTGTACATATAGTAGTTTATTGTCCCGCACAATCCCAAAAAAGGATTGTTTGAATATAAAATATCAATACTTGAGGTTATCCTCTCCTCAGCCAGCAAGAAGGATTCTAAAAACTCAAATCTAAATAAAAAAAAAATTTATTCATACATCTAAAAATAAATCAAGGTTTTCTGAATTTTTAAGTCTTAGAAACTCATTGTAAAAACTGCATTTCATCCCAAATATGGAACAATAAATATTAATCTTAGATCTTAGAAAGTCTAAGCATGAATTGTGATGTGTTGCAATGACAGCTCAAGCTTTTGACACTTTGCATCCATAACAATTAAATGAAGTATATGTCGATAACAAGAACAGTATTCAAGCTCAAAAGTCCATCAAACAATACAAACTGGAGCAGAGCAAACACAGACCTCCAAAATATCAGAGGTGGGATCAGGTACTCTCATGTAAATAAAAGAACTAAATACTGTATAAGTATTTTGTAAGCACATTTCTACGAATGTTTGGATATATATTTATCCTAAACTTGTTGACCAATTTTCAAAAAAGAATATGCATTACTTTTTTTTATTGATCTTTCCTGAAAATATATTTGAGATTTGATAATTTTCCAGATATAATACGATTAATCATAATTATGGACATTGAAAAATACCAAGAGAAAAAAAATACCTTATGAATTCAGAGACATTTTTTATTAACATTTTCAAATTAACAACTACTGATTAACTGAAATTGAGGATTTATTTAATGAAAAAATTAATTATTTTACCGAAGAATCATTCATCTCTAGATAATATGTTGTTCGAAAAACTTTCAAATGTAAATTATAAATAAGCGCTAGAAATAAGGCAAAAATATTAACAAGAGGTTTTTGTTGCTAATGCACGAAACATTTCAAAAATGTTTATAGTGTCCAAACATTTGACTGGGAATGTCAAAAAAAAATAATTAGAATGTTGTCCATCCTCTGGGGACATCAAAGAAAGCTGTATGTAAATGACCGCACTATTACTGTAAGCCTTATTTACTCGCTTTCAATGGGGTCGGCTTTTTAAGATTACTGGGGCGGAGTCAGAAGAGGGCAATTCTTTTTATCTCGGCAAATGTCTAGTAGTTATCAATATGTTTCGTGGACCGCAGGGAATTTAATAGATTAATATACCTTTAAAGTGAAATCTCTGTCAGATTCTCAATTTAACAGATATACCTTTTTTTTTAAATATAAAAATAAGGGAAATAGATTTATATTACAAGTAAATGGCCAAGTTCAAGACTAAATATGTTTTCTCATTTCATTTCGCAATTACCTCCCTTTGTACAGCAAAGCACAGGCAGTGGAGCAGGTGGGTACACGATAAATCAGGTGCTGGCTTTAGGTGTACGTCATCGGTCTTTGTTGGATCTACCAAGTTTTTGAAAAATTCTTTTTAATAAGCTTTGTTTAAGCATTAAAGAACTGAAAATTTTGTGCGTCACTCATGTTCGGTTCATCTTTTCAGTCATTTATTCAAATAAAAAAAACACATAGAAAACAGAATTATGGTTATATGTTGTTTTTTAAAATACATGTAGATACAAAGTCATATTATCTGACGTGCAAGAAAAAAGGCCAGCATAAGCAATGAATGAAAATGTTTCGTGAAAATCTTTTGCATTTTACGAGCAGAATTGCTTTCTTATTTTCTAAAAACAGTATGTATTTTTCCCATCTGACAAAGAAGACAACAACATTATCTTTGTAAAGCTCATAAATTTTATTTGAATTGCATGCGTTTTAATGGAAATGGAATTTTAATTGAGACATTTTACAACTAAGTAAAGATTATACTCTTTAAAAAAGTCATGCATTTGACACCACTTTAAAGAAAAAAAAACCCATTTCCAATTACCTGAGAAAATGTATGAGTATATATTGATGTCAGCAGTGTCACTACTGTCTTAAAACAGGGCCGTTTATCTGGCTCAGTCTTCCAACATTCCTCCATGACGTTATACCTGCAAGACGTCACCAGTAATCATAGTACTGAAACTCTACTGAAGATGTTTTTTCAAAAAATAACTTCATGATAGTTTGATATTTATTTGCTTTTTGTATAACGTCCCTCTTGAGAAATTTTCACTCATTTTGGAGACGCCAACTCTTGCCGTTTGAGAACTAAAAATTTTGACCTATACTCGACAATCAGGACGAATGAGCAGTGAGGGATTTTTTTTGTATCAGCATCTATTTCGACAAGGGAAATCGGTTTATAAATACGGTCTCCACGACCTAAAGTTGGCTTCGAACCCGCGACGTACGGATCACCCCTAACTCCGCAACTCTAGAGCAGACGCTCTTATCATCTGTAGATATTTAGATGGTTTTGATACTTGGTTTATACATGAGGCCTTAGGGCCTTAACGGTCATCTAAGTATAAAACAACATCTTAGAACAACCTTACAAAATAAAATAAACTGGTTAATGAATCTTTGATTCCCAAAAGCAAGACAAATAGAATGACCAGAATCAATGAAATAATTAGTCCAATATTAAGTAAAAGCTAATAAATTAAGTTCTAATCTGTTGCCATATTTATCACTATCACCATTCAGACAAATAAATAAGTGCTTCTGTAATATTTATAACCCTAATGTGTAATACTGATAATCTCACATTGGCCTCTCGTGGTCTTTGAAGAACATTTTAATAAGTTATTTTTGTGTCATACTTATTATCTATTATTTACAATATTTTTTTGCATGATTTTCTTTTTCTATTAAGATTTGAAATACATTATTAAAAATAATTAATTATCAAAAGTAAATTGCAAAGTAGATTGATTTCATTCAATGGAATACAAATTCATAGAGCCCTGGCCAGGACCAGAACACTTGCCCAAATTGTCCAGATGTTGAAAAATCTGTTAAGAATAGCCTTGCTTATTAAAACATTTATTTGCTTTCTTTTGATACACCAAAAATCAAAGAAGATTTTCAAAGAAACAATTCATTTCACTACAGATTTAACACGACTCTGCCCTGATACCAAAACCAATGACTCAGGGTTATGAATTTCACAGATTGGAAAGAGGTATTATTAGAAATAATGATTAGAAATATGGTTTTGGTCACTAATACTTCCATTGGTACCGATGACGCATTGACACGCAGACACGTCAGTATATTTAAAAGCTCAACACTTTCAAAATATACTTCACCTTTATCTTCGATATGATAAAAAGATCCTAAAGTTTCTTTCTTGGAATAAGCGGGTGTGTATTTCGATCAAGGCAATAGTAGCACAGTTTTCATTGCATAGATTCATTTGAGATGATTAGCGCTAGGCGTTCACTTTTGAATTTTTAAAGACCCAGTCTAAAATTAAGTTTCTCCCTCGCCTGTTTGTCTGTCCCTCAATTTGTCCAAATCGTTTTCCACTATTTTCTATTAACGCTTATAGATACTGGGTTGATTTATGGTACGTTATTGTATCATAACAAGTTATCAATCATATTTAAAATTCTTTACACTCGATGATTTCGACAAAATCATGATCTGTTTTTAATTTTGAAAGGGAACCGAATTTCCCACTTGGTTTACCGCACTTTTCTCCCAGGTGCTTGCAGATACTGTGTTAATACAAGTTAATATTTGATTTTTACCGAAAGATTTATTATTACAGGAATTAAAGTCTTCTTTTTACTCTTATGGGGAATTATCAGTTGCTGTTAGCAATACTCTCAGAATGCTTGATAATTCTGATATATGATTAAAACCAGAAGTCTCTGTCGAGACTGTAGCTCTACTGGTTTATACTTAAAACAAAGGGCGAGAAAAGTAAATGTTGGGACTTAAGACTTTAAATCAGTCATCACTTTGATTCCTTTAAAGGTAAATGAATTTCCAAAAAAAAGGGTTATTTTCTACAAAACGTCATGGGATTAAAAAGATATTTTATATTTCGTAAACAACTTAATTTGAGTGCATCTTTTTTAATTTATTTTTTATCGAAAATGAAATCGCCTATTCTTGTCCTTTAGATCGTACAGCCAAATTCTAATGGTATATTCTCTATGAACATGAATGGCGGGAAGCACCGTTTGAATACTTACTCGTTGCCGGAGGATACAGAAACCGTGACGCCTCTTCTAGAAGGAGACTGCAACACAGCGACATCAGATGACAATGTATTTGAGGCCAACTCACCTGTGTGATCTGAAATTATATTATTTATCAATTTCTTAATTGTAGCTAGAAAACAAAAGTTCAAAAGGAACAATATATAGAGATTTTATGCAATTTTATTTTTTGTCAGACACTATAATTCTTAAAACTTTTTATTTGAAATTTTTTTTATTAAAAGTAGTTTTCTTGTAGGATAAAAGTCAGTTTTTAACATATCTTAGATAGGAACTAAAAAGATATATTAAATATTCAACTACCGGTAACCATTTGTAAAATTTATTTAAGCAAGAGATGTTTGTTAAACACTTTAGTCCCCCTACCCCCAAAATTGAAATTTTTCATAGTCCAAGGGACATAACCCAGTTAAAACTGGCCCGATCGAAACAAAAATAGAACTTATCCTAGATATTCTTATGAAATATCTAGATTCCAAATTTTATATCAGTAAGTGCAACCACTGCGAAGAAAATGAACGGAAACTTTGTGAACAGACTGATCGACAGACAGATCGCAGCAAAGCAATATGCCCTCGTCTCTTCGAAGGGGACATATACATGTTTCCTTTGAAAAATGAAATGAATACACATTTTAAAAAAATATCTCATAAGAGAACATGCAATTTTTCACCTTCGTCCGTAGATCTATATAACTTCCTAATTGTTTGGCTTTTCTGTTTTGAACGAAAAAAGAATTTGAAAATTTAGGCAAAGTTTATACTAGAATTAAAATTAATATCTTTAAAAAATATGAGTAAGCCCATGCTAGGTTAGAATGTGTAGTATATAGTTCTAGTACTAGTATATGTGAGTTATTAGAAGTTCATAAGAATCTGAAAACTATCTCGATGCAGATCATATGAGGTTCATCCAATATTGTGTTCCTATTATTCTGTGTTGTATTTATCTCTATTGATGTGATATTTAACCAAATGCTGCACTATTTTGTATTATGATACTTAAATATGTTTGACAACAACGAGATTGTTTAGGTCTGATACCAATAATTTAATTAAATTGTGATACTGAAGTTGTTCAATAAGTTTGACATGAAATCGTCTGTATAATTAAAGCAGCGTTTATTAGGTTTTGATTAATTAACCGGTGAAATATTTTACATGTGTTATTATGTATTATGCAATAAACCCATTTGTTTCATGAAATATTTTAAAAATTCAGTTTAATTTATGAACCTCCGTCATCCAGGTTTTGATCGGAGGTGCGATGAAAAAATTGATCGGTACATTCGAATGTGTTAAAACTATCATTGTGTTATATGATCACACCCAGCTTTGTACTCCGTGTTCTCCCTTGCTTTTACTGTTGACGAATTACTCTCACACTAGGACAGTGTACGGAAGCTCTTTTACGATATAAACATTAACTCAAGATTTATTTCAACGAAATTAACGGGCTATTTCAAAGCCAGATAAGTTTTCCTCGAAGAAACGACAACCATCCTACCTTCAGATCCAGGTCTTTACATGTAAGTTTCCTTAACACCATTATTATGACCACTAAAAGGTTTTTTTTATATCAATTATCAATTCTGTACCTCCGTAGATAAAACAAGTTTAAATGTCCAAGTAAACACTCAACTGTAAAAGTCAGTGCTTCTCGTAAAGGAGTGGAATTTTACGAGTAGCACTGACTTTTACAGTTAACAGCTTACTTATACACTAGAACAATGTAAGGAAACTCTTTTACGATATAAATATTTAGCTCATCGTCTAATTCAACCAAATAACTGGTTATTTCAAAGCGTAAATCAGTTGTCATTAAAGACAAAACGACAACCATCCTACCCTCAACTCACGGTCTTCACATGTAAGTGACCCTAACAACATTAGGGGCACTACCTATTACCATTAGAAATTTTTTCATATCTATTATCAATTCCGTACCTCCATACATGATGCAGGTTTAAATGTCAAGAAAACCGTCAACAGTGAAAGTAAGTGCTTCTCGTAAAAGTCCAGTAGTGGACTTTTGGACATTTGCGAGGAACGCTGACTTTACAGTTGTTTGCTTACTTTTACAGTAGGACAATGTATGGAAGCTCTTTTACGGTATAAATATTTAGCTCAAAATTAAATTCTATGAAAATTTCAATGCACATATTAGCTGTTCTTTAACAGTTGAAGAAAACAACAACCATCCTATCCTCAACTCCCGGTCCTCACATATAAGTGCCGCTTACACCACACCTATAACCACTAGAAAGGTTTTTTTTCTATTATCAATTCTGTACCTCCG
Organism: Saccostrea glomerata; assembly: GCA_003671525.1. Taxonomy (NCBI): domain Eukaryota; kingdom Metazoa; phylum Mollusca; class Bivalvia; order Ostreida; family Ostreidae; genus Saccostrea; species Saccostrea glomerata. The sequence goes on from PRKT01000008.1 coordinate 4,344,805, forward strand.
TATATGATACAGGTTTAAATGTCATGGTAAACCGTCAACTGTGAAAGTCAGTGCTTCTCGCAAAAGTCCTTTACGAGGAGCGCTGACTTTTACAGTTGACGGCTTACTTTTACACTAGTAAATGTTAATGTCCTTGGAAGTAAATCGTCAACTGATAAAGTCAGTGCTTCTCGTAAAAGTCCTATATGTAAAGAATTACTTTTACAAACGACGACTGACTTTTACAATTTAAAAAGAGACTAACTGCAATTACTAAAATGTAAAAGTCAGCAGTTAAATGTTAAAGTAAGTCTCTTCATGAAACTCCATGAGTACAATTGCTATGCAGAGATTTTTCTACAAGGTACAAGACAAAATTTTTTTTTTAAATGCTCAAAAACCAAACAAATTTAACTTTTAAGTTCAAAAGTTAAAACTCACACTTGACTGGGACAGTGCCTTGGTTGGCCCATTCTATGTCCGTTCATAACCTTTGCCATCACTTCACAATTTGTAAGGTCTTCATAGGGCAGTTGTCCGAATGCAAATATCTCCCATAATAACACTCCGTATGCCCTAATGATCAACAGTATTTCAGATATTACTTTATACAACTTGTAAGTTTCAATTACATGTATGAAGGACTAGCTTATTTAATTGAGACGGATAGTTTTAAGGATGATTAGGTCTGATTCAGTTTACATCTATAACTTGAACATCCTGGATTTAATGTCATTGTTGAATGTTAAACTTACGAAACAAATTTTTGATGAGAATTTCCCATTTTTAATTATTCGTTTGGCATCAACCCAACTTCAATAACATGTATAAGGCATAAGGTTAACATTCACTTAAGAATAGATGAACATTTTTAGGGGTGATCTTTGGTTCAGTTTATATAGATCTGCATTCGGACTTCTTGGAATTTTATGCCATTGTTGAATGATAAACTTACCATTTGGACCTCTTGGATTTTATGCCATTGTTGAATGATACACTTACCATTCTGACTCCTTTGATTTTATGCCATTGTTTAATGATAAACTTACCAAACATCAGATTTGGAAGAGAATTTTCCATTTTTAAAGGATTCTTCTGGCATCCACCGAACAGGTACCATGGTCATCTCACATTTCTTGTAATAATCAGTGCTACTCAAAGATACAGATAGAATTAAAATGACAGATTCTGATATAAATAAGAAGTGATATTCCGCGAGACTAAGCTGTTCTTAAGAAGATGATTTGTAAAGAAATTTGATATATATTTCTGTGTAAAACTTTGATCTGCCATTGTGGTCCAATCCTAACCCAAGGAGTCATGATTTGTATTTTAATCTACATTCCCCGAGCATGATCCCACATTAGTTTCATTTTTCCCGGAGCAGTTGTTCTTGAGAAGAAGTCTTTAAAAATGATGTCAATAATTTTTCACTGATGGTTATTGAAAACCTGACCCTTTATAAGAATAAACTTGAATCCCTTTCACCCGCGCATACTCTGTGCAAAGTTTGGTTGAAATTGGTCCAGTAGTTTTGGAGAAGAAGATGAAAATGTGAAAATTTTACGACAACGACACCAACATCGACAAAGACGATGACAACGACAAATCTTTCTTTTGGTACCACCAAATCTGGCCTCTTGACCTTGTAGTTTTAACCACTTTTACCAAAAGATTCCAAATTTAACCAAAGCCATAACCTTTCATTGGGTATCAAAATATATGACCTTTTACCTTGAACTAAAAGTCTGGCCCACTTTTTAAAAAAACGTTAACATTGACCATAACTTTTTAACCGTTAGTACTAGGGCTTTCATATTTCACAGATATATTTCTTTGGACAAGACCTTGTTTTATCAGCGATCTCAGACGTGTTTCTGGTGTCTTTTCAGCATTGATTATCAATTTTCACGAATAAAAATATTCCCAGCCAACAATCTTTTCACTTGTACTGATCACAAGTAGACTTTCACAAAATATTCCCTTCGAAATAGAATCCTTCGCCTAATGAATTCGAACCTTGTTGACCTTTTGACCATGACCTTAGAGTTTGACCCTCTAAAAAATTTAACGACGATATCATTTTTGAACCGTTAGTTTTAGGGCTTTCATATTCAAATTCCTTTTGAGAAGGCCTTCCTTTGTGTACATGTACAAACAATTTTGACCTTCTGACCTTGGAGTTTAACTTGCATTTGAAACTCAACCCTCTCCATAAGCCCTTATATGGGGGCATCAGTGTTTCACAAACACATCTTGTTTAAAAATCCTACGTTTCGAGTTACCTGCTTGAATTTATGCTATTTTTTCTTTAGCTGTATCTTCCTCGTTTTAAAGACTTGAAGCTTTATATAGCTGATGTCCTTATTACTTTAGGAAGTTTGATAATATAATTATAATTCATAAATTTTATTAATTTTCAGTCAACCCCCATAGAAAGACGCCTTCACCTAACAATCCTTACGTGAAAATCTACTGGCATTCTTGAAGCCCATTTTTACCATTTGAACTGATCACGATCGTTGGGCTATTATTTGTAAACTGAATTTATTTTTTCCCTTTTCAGAACTTGACAAGGAGCACATAGCGGGTGCGACTTGTCATTATCATCTTCGTTATCTCAATATTGTTTTATTTTTACATTTTCTAAAATGTTTATTTTAAACAAACAGAGAAGCAGGCATAAAAACAAAGAGTAAAAAGACAGGGAAAAAGAACAGAAAAAGGTTAAAAAAAAACAATTTTTTTTACTGAAGACAGACAAACGCCCAAGGGAACTCTAAAAATGTCACTGGAACTTTTTTATTGAAGTACCTGGTGAGCAGTGCTTGGTGTTAGTTTGGTTATGATATTGATTAAGATTTATATTTAACACTTAAACATTCGTAAAAGTGCCATCTAAATTTGTATTTCCTGTGATACCTTTTGCTGTGCATAGAACTAGTTCGTGGAAGGACTCATTTTAAAAACCGTAAATTTACAAACTGGGATTACGTAGCAGCAATCGGAATTAATCTGCGTGCCTTTTTCCAATGATGACATGCAAAATATAAAAAAAACAAGAGGCCCAGGGACCACATTGCTCACCTGAGCAACTGGCTAGGTAAAAGTAAAATTCAGTTCAAATATTTTATAAAAGTGTTGCGGGTGGTATTTGAACGAACTTAAATCTACACTTCCTAAGAATGCTTAAATTAATATGGCATATATTGACTTTGCTGTTTAGAAGATGTTTTTTTCATTGATATAACACTTATATTCTTTTGCTATGATCAATTTTAATGTCTCCTCTATTTTCCTGATTGGTCATGATTGGAACAAATTTAAATCTACATTACCTTTTTTGATGTTTTTTCATTGATGATCAATCAGAACTTTGTGAAGACTTTTGACGATTTCTCTAGTGTATTTCTACGTAAAACCTTGATCACCCATTGTGGCCCATTCTTCCCCCGGGGGTTATTTTTTGAAGAAACCTAAATCTACACTACCTAAGGATGGTCCACATGAGTTTCATCTTTTCTGATCCAGTGGTTCTTGAGAAGACGATTTTTTAAAAGATACCAATATTTTTTTACTAATTCATATTTATTTCCCCTTGGAAGATGGCGTGATCCTTCATTTGAACAAATTTGAATCCCCTTTATTCCAGGATACTTTGTGGCAAGTTTGGTTGAAATTGGCCCAGTGGTTCTTGAGAAGATGAAAATGTGAAAAGTTAACGACGACAACGACAACAGCGACAGACAACGGACAAATTTTGATCAGAAGAGCTAACTTGAGCCGAAGGCTCAGGTGAGTTAAAAATTGAAAATGACATCTCGCCTTCCCATCACAATGCAGTGAAAACTGAAATACCCATATGTAACGATAACTCGCATTTATTCGAGGAGGTTTTTTCAATTTTTTTTCCGAGATCAATCTCATGATTGACATACTTCGAAAATGTTACTTATATCATGATCAAGAAGAGACCAATCCCAAAGCTCTCAGTAAATATCATAACAACTGCAAAAGATAACCGAATTCAGCAATTTAGTCAACTTGTGAATAACCTAGATATTAAGAAGAAAAGAAAAAGGGTGAAGATATGAACAAACAAGAATCGATCTTAAAGAAATTACAAACAATCATTATCAGGGTATAACACACGGACCCCGCGTCGTGTATCTGTTACTGTAAGCATCTCCTATCGACCGGTTCTACCTGCCTAAGTGTTTGTCCCTGACCTGTATTTAAATTTTTAAAAAACGCAATACCACGTAGTAAAATATATATATTATATAACAAAAATTTCTCACATTTAGATCAGCGAAAATAAACCAAACCTTGAGTAATAGTTGCTACCAAAGTCATTGTAATGACCATACAATTTAAGAAATGATGATTTAAAATATGACCCTGGGCTCCCTGTTACATAAAATAGTCTGTCAGTGGTCTATGTTAGTTTAAAAATTTATCGTTCTGATTGTAAGAATCGTATACTATAGTTTAAACAATTTTTAAATCAGTCACTTTACCTAATCAGCCGCAAATCGGTTATCAATTTTAATCTTTAATCGATCACAGTGTAAATCTAACATAATACCAATTTTGATGCACAAGATGCGCATTTAGACAGATTATGTCTCTTCAGTGATGCTCATGCCCAAACGATGGCTATTCTTAATATTTAAGTAAAAGAAAACTTTGAAGAGATGAAAAGAGATACCAAAAGCTGGAGCCTGATCAGATCTTTGCATGGAGACGATAGTTTTCTGATCTATTCTTTTCTTTTTTTTCAGGAAAAAGAAGCACCTAAGACACTTTATGCTCAACGTACCCACCTCGGATCTGCTTTTCCGCAGAGGCTTTTAATTTTCTGCAGAGGAAAGTTTTTAAAGTTTATTTCTAATTCTTGTTTATTCTTGTAAAAAAAATCAGGTTTCCATCTGTAGTCCTACCCTTCCCTGGTAATCATTATTATCTGAAGATGCCTAGTAAACTTGATGTTTTTTATGAAGATTATTGAAGACTTTTGCTAAAATTAACTTTAATCCTTATTGAAAGATATGGAGATAACAAACAATATTCAATATAAAAGTCCATAATACAATACAAAATAGGAGCAGAAAAACACGTAAACAATTTCCGACTAAACATGGAAGAATTTGCTAGCAAGGTTATTCTATCGGTTATAGAACTTTACGATTGATGACTGTTGAATCGTGATTCATTAACTTGTTTGTCTATTGCTTGCCTCGTGTAAGAAATTGTTCATACGTGGAGCTGGCTCTTGCATATCGAATCAACTGGGGGACATCTCTATAAGTTGAGATAATTACCTATGTATAAATTTGTTTTCCTCTAAGTATTGACAGCCGTGTGCGATGTCTAATGAAATCTTCAAAAGCTCTTGAACACTAAGATCCTACAAAACATGTGTCATTTTCATTTATATATCTAGCAGTTTGAAATATTCTTTATTAGCTTTTTTGTTTTGAATCACCATATGCTTATTTATAATCATCGATTAGTTTTTCACATCAGACAGTATGTATTAAAATCATTTCCTTGTTGTTGTCAGAGCATTTGTTTGTCCCACTTTAATGTTCCTTTAATTTGATAAATAACGGTACCCCCTTGTTGTTTACCTCGTTTTTCCTGTGATCTCTGAGATACTTTCGTAAATCCCCACCTTCCATTAGTTCCAGTATTAGCAATAATTCACCTTTAGGGTCAGAGGTGATACCAAGGCATCCAACAATGTTAATGTGATCGAACTTACTGCATAAAAAACAATGGTGATCAATGTCAAAAAAATATCATTTTAATAATGTAGTATGGATAACAAGACAAGATGTCCATGGGCCTCATCGGCCACCTAAGCACTGTAGCTAGGAAAAAAACAGTAATCGGTTTTTTATTGAAAAGTTTTAATTCTTTCCTAAAAACGGGGGGTGGGGGGTTGAACAAATTTGAATCTACTCTATCTTATAATGTATTTATATATGACTTATCATTATTTTCTCATTTCTCGAGAAGATTTTAGAAGATTAAAGCTATATTTTTTCTATGTTAAACTTTGTTCGTCATTGTGCCCAGGCCTACCCCAGAGGTCATGCTTTGAACAAACTTGTATCTACACAATCTAAGGATATTTCCATACAAATATTGCCTATTTTACCTTTTTTTGTTCTTGAGAAGATTGTTAAAGATTTGTCGTATAGATTCCTATGTAAAACTTTGATCATCCCACAACGGACAAATTTTGATCAGAAAAGCTCACTTTGGTCCATAAAGCAGGACGGTGTATACTGTCAAATGCTTTGGCAAAGTCGATGAAATTAGCATACAACGTAGCATCCCATTCATTGCTTTGTTCTAAAATTTGCCTCAAGAAAAATATCTGGTCTGTGCATGATTTTCCTTTTCTAAATCCAGCTTGTTCTTTACGAAGGTATGGGTCTACCACTAAGGCCATTCTGTTTAAGATGACTCTGCTCTGACACCTCTGTATCATACATGTATTTGAATATTTACCTTTAAAAAAAGACATTAACACGTTGCTGTCCTTCATAAAAGGAACTACTTTACGTGGACCGTATGCATGTGTTTCTAACCTAAATTCAATTGAAGAAAATTTCTAGGTGTAGTGAAAATTCATATAGGTTTGTTCCCATTTTCTTTTATTATCTGCCTACTTTGTCTGCGTAGTGTCATAGCAAAATTGTTAATTTTTTTTTTATCTCCGATTAACCTTTAGTTTTGTCATTTTAAAAATCGGGTTATTTGATACATGTAATTAAACCATAACGGCTGGGACTTGACATCCGTTCTGGATTGATACGGAAGAAATTTATCATTGGAAAATAGATCTGATGGTACAGTATGGCACATCTCTGTAGTACGCAGATTTGATATTTTTTTTAGGTCCACCTCCCCCAAATTGAAAACCGTTTCTACACGCCTCTATTAAGCTGTGGACTACTGTATTGTTTTGCGAGCCTTGGTGCGTAAAACTAATGCCGTTGAACTGGTGAGGACTTGTTCTATCTTTTAAAAGCTAGAACTGGTCGTTGAATGAAGTTTTTAATTTAAGTTGTTGTCTATATACTGTAACTTCTTTCTTCTTTTTAAAATGCTTGTGCCATAGAATCAATGTTTAGATTGTATATATAAAAGTATATGTATAAGACAGAAATTTGGATCCGCTAATAAATATATAAATACCATATGCAGATTTAAAAGCGAGATCTGCGAATGAACTGCACATTCTAATTCGAATAGGGCGAATCATCCTACGTGCAAGTTGCCTTACATGCAAACTGTCTAGCATTCTCGCGCATGCGTAGCTTGAAGTCTGCCCATGGCATCCGGTTTAACATCGCTTATAATATTTTATGCGTGTCCACGCAATGAAAAGGTAATAAAAAAAACTTAACGATAAGCGTGATGATTTCAACAACTTATTTAGCAATATACCCTCATAACCTGCTTATGGGTTTGTGTCTCTTAATTAATTCGATGAGCAGGAGCATGAACTAATGTTAATAATAATTTATAAAACAAGACAAATTACTAAACAATTAGGGGATAGAACAAGAACATCAAAATTCTCTTTTGAAGTCATCATGCTTCGCAAGTTCTTTGTTCCATACAATTACCTTATCATCAAATACGGTCTATCATTAGGTCAAATGCTGACAGGCCTTTGTTAAACTAATTATAAGGCCGTTGTTTACACAATGACATTTCACAGATTTTTTCTTTTACTCGACCATGACAATTCAATTCAAAAGTTTATTCTCTTAAACTGCATTACAGTATAGAGAAAATGCAAACATGAAATATATGTACAATACAGTACAATATGTATAGCATGCGTGAGAAAAAAAAACGATGAAAAATGACAGTGTCATAAACCAAGCAACCAACTCTCTCAATAATAAACCCAATAATTTTTCATAATTTAATTAGTTGATTTTTAATGTTTAAATAAAATAATTGTTCGGATTCAAAACATTAGGATTTGTATAATATACATTAACCTGGAAGGGTAACTCTCTTATTAACTACTTTGTATATTAATGACTTTACAAAGGTTATTGATAACGGATACTTTTATTTACAGGGAGAACACGGAGTACAAAGCTGGGTGTGATCATATAATACTGTTATGTTATTATACAACACTAAATTGTCTACGGATTTTTCCTACCAAGGAGCACACGGTGGGTGTGACCGGTCTACAGGGGATGCTACTCCTCTATGGCACCATATCGTACCGCTGACTGATTTATTTTAGAAGTCACGATCTATATTGTTTCAGTGGAATTATGACCATAGGCTTTATTTCATTTTGTCATCTCCGTATATCATACATTATATCTTTGAAAAAAGGTAAATTCAGTACCTAGACGAAAGAATTGACTTCAGAGCATCACTGGCTCGATCTGACGTAAAAGGAATGTGTCAGCTGATTATATATAACAAAATATTCATTTAGAATTTACTATTGAATATGACAATTAACAAAGAAGGTATATCTCTACACATTTCTTTACTCATTGATATTTTAGGGATATTGCTGCAAGAAATTGTCTTCTTTCATCACTTGAGGCCAACAAGATCGCGAAGATTGGGGATTTTGGCTTTGCAAAGGATATTTACGGGTAAGAAAAAAATGTTTAAGTGACATTATGTGATGCTGAAATAAAAAAAAACAAGAAAAGTATTGATTTCGAAAACTTTTATTTTAATGATTGAGATAAAAATAATGCATACTGAAAACATATCACTTGATTGTTGCGATCTTTACAGGGAACCGAGGTGATTACATGAAGGGTTTTGTTTTCATTTTTATCACGATTACATCACTTCTAGTAGAATTTTGCGATACCACTCTAGTTGGAATATATTTGTGAAAACTCTTTTATTCGAGGTGGATTTTATTTTAAAATTCTATCAATATTATCTTAATAAATATTCACAACCACGACTGTAGCCTTTTCACACTGGGTAACTATATACTGGAAACATTACACATTATTTATTATTTTTGTTTTAAGTAGTACCTTGAATATAAATACATGTAAATGGTCTGAAAATATATACGGATCTTAGGAATGAAAGTATAACTCACTAAGGAAATTAAGTCTTTACGAAATTAGATCTTTATAATTCTTTGAAATCCAATTTCTTTAATTTGTTTGCACATGTTCATACAAAGTGCACAGAAGTGTAGTTTTTACCATGATTCTAAATAGTTCACCTGACCTAAGTTTATCTGATCTTATATTTTTTCGGCGACTGTCTGCAAACTTTTACATTTTAAATTTCTTTTCAGACCTTGGGCCATTTTCAATCAAACGTTTTACAAATTTTCCTCAATATAAAATTTGATCATTATATTTTTGCGTGAAATTTTAATACCTAGAGCATGCTGTACGTATGAACAATTTCTAAAACGAGGTAAATTATTGACAAACAAGTTGATGAAACAAGACTATCCCGTTTAAAGTCATGATTTCGTAAGTTCTATAGTTACATTCGAAGAGTATATTCTTGCGTATCGAATCAACAGAGATTATAAACTCCGTTTTCAGGTGATGAAGGTATACTGCTGCATATTATTAATAAAGGGAAGTTGACATTGAACTTGGTTGATAGATTCCAAATCAAGTCCTTTCAAGTTAAAAATCCAAATATGAAACAGATGTGTCGGACTCTTTCTTATATTTTATCTCAAGCTATCCGGGATATATCGTATCGACATAAGAATGGAAATAACCATTGTTAATTGAAAATACGTTGTTGATATATGTAGATGTAGAATTGAGGTCAACAGCAAGTGTTTCCTTCTTTTCACATATGATTTTTGGCAAATTCTGCTTCATATGAATACAAAAAATTAAAAACTTCCTCGTTGAATTAATAGACTTGCCAAAAAGGGATACTTACCCCTCTATGACCTCTGATCCAAACTTTTCCATTTTTAGGGGTTCGTTTCTTCTCTGATCGGTATTCTACTTTGTTTCAATGAACTCTTGTGCTTTATTACTGTTCGTTACCATCATATTTCGTTTTAAAACCATATTTATAAATGTATTTTGCAATTGACTGTGATCTACATTTTTATATGGATGATTTTACCAACCTTAATGTCAGAGCTTCAAATAAGAAATCTGAAATGTTCTCATTCATAGACCCTGCAGGTAGTTTCTGCGTAAAAATAAATTAATTGCATTATGTAATAAATCTAATATAATATCTAATGATCTAATTTGAGATTTTGAATACTTAGTTTGAGAGAGAGAGAGAGAGAGAGAGAGAGAGAGAAATGTAGTCACCTTAATTGCTATAGGTTTATCATCTTTATAGTCACCATACTTTAATAGTTTGCCTTTGTAAACTTGGCCAAATGACCCCTCTCCAAGCAATCTAGTGGTAACGAAAAAGAGCTCAAGCGTAAATAGAGAACTTTATGATTCAATAGCAAATCTGTTTCAAAAAAGTATATATCCTAATTTTTTGACAACAGTCTTTTAGAATATGCATTAACTTTCGTATCATTATTTCTATTAATTGAAACTTTGAGCATAGGTTTTTGCCACTGATTTCTGCTAACTACTTTAAATAAAAAAAAATATGTCTTTCATTAAAAACGGAATTTTTCAACAATTTAATGTAAATTGATATCTTACGAATCGAGACAAACTTTCATAAAAGGAATGTTCCGAACACAATCTTTCAGTGCCCTCTCTGACAACCAGGCATAGTTAGGGTTGCTCTCCGTCAACATTTCGTTGAACCTGGCGATAGAACTAGGGGAAACACAGCTTTCACGCATGAAATCCTTAACTTCTGGATGTTTTCTTCGAATACAAATTCCTAAAAGCCTGTCATAGATTCTGTTCGAAGAGAGAGTCCTTTGACATACTGAAAAATATATCTAAAATCAGTTTTTTAGTCTTCTTATTTAGTGATTCTATTATAGGACAATAAAGATGTGGGTTACTTCGTAAATAGATATTAATCTTTAAAGTTTGAATATATATATATATATATATAGAATTGTCCGGAAACGAAGTGGAAACATATACTTAAATTTTCTTTAAACCTGAATTAAAGACAAAATCATTATGGTGCATAAAATGCATCTGTTACATTTAAATGTCTATCAAATAGCAATGCTCAGATTAAAGAATTGACTTCTTAAACAAGAATTTCGGCTTTTCTGCTTTGTCGTGTTTAATTATCCTACTCTCCTAATTACTATTTTCTGCATGCGGTTCTTTATAAATTGGATAAGAATGAAAGAATTCCCAATATAACAAACGGAATAAAATTATATCAGAGAAAATATGGCGAACCTGCCCAAGAGACCACCGCAATTTCTAATAACACAATCAAACACACCAAAGGAACGATAATCGAAATCCACCAGGTCATATCCGTAGCTCTGTTTTCTAAAAAAAAGTGAAAAGTAATTATAAAGAAGGTGGTTCACACCATCATTACGATGAATTATATCCGTCATATTTCTTTAATTTGTGTATTTCAAAGTCCAACAGCTTTAAGCTCGTGGCATTACAAGCTAACATGTCAGGAGAAAACGTCAATTAATTAAATTTGTATTTTCAAGTTTAAAAAAGTAAGAAGAAAAGGAAAAGTAGATGATCTGATGAAGTATATAAACAATACAAATATGTGAGGAGGGTATAAAAGCCGAACCCCTGGAAATTCAAGGGGTGGGATCAGGTGACTAGAAGAAGTGAGTATCTCCTATTAACCGGTCATAGTGGGCATAAAACAAGTAAGTATCTCCTATATTAACCGGTCATAGTGGGCATAAAACAAGTAAGTATCTCCTATATTAACCGGTCATAGTGGGCATAAAACAAGTAAGTATCTCCTATATTAACCGGTCTTAGTGGGCATAAAACCTATGTATTGATCAGTCAATCCCTTGTGGAACTTTCCGTAGTAAATTAAGTAAAAAAACAAAAATCTAGCCATTGGTATTAAACAAGTCAGCCAAAATAGGACCTAGTGATAGATTATAGTTAAAGTCAATATTTAGAAATGTCGACTTTTAACATGGTTCTTGAAATCCCTGTAACAGTAATTTATCCGTTTCATTTGTCGATTCAAGAATTGATCGTACTCAAAGCAAGCTGTTAAGTGGTTAATAAGTAAGAAGACATATAAGATTACCATATACGAATGAAAGAACATACAAAATTTAAGATGAATGCACATGTACGTATATTAATCGAATTAAACAAAAAACAGTGATAAAAATTAAATTCCGCACGCTTGCGCTAGATTTTATCTTGTTTTGTAAGTTTACAGTTTGTACAGTTTATTCCGTTAGATATCAATATTTCAATATGTCCGACGAATTGTTCCTTTCACTAATTAAGAATCAGAAATGATACTTTCTGATATTTTATTACGTGGCCATAACATCAAATACACATAAAATAATAAGAACCGCATAGACCACGACTCTCTCTCCTTCTCTTGTTTAATATCGATTTCAAACAAAAGCAATGTACATGCAGTCAGGAAAATTATAAATTTCATAATTCTTGGGTGATATGCGTATGAATAACGATCGAGTAATCAAAGTTCTTTTTGTGTGTCTTTTTATTTATTCAGTATGCTCTGTCTTTCGAATTAGTTTGAACATGGACATTACCTGGGGCAAAGCAACTTGGTGAAAAGAACAGATCATCTATAGCCATCCAATCGCACATCTCTTTTGCCTTGATCTTTACAAAGTAACTTGGATGATAATAATAAAAAAAAATTAACATAATACTAGTACATGTAAGCATTCCAAAAACACATTCAGTAAGATATAGGCCAGTAGCAACAAAGTTCTCACGAATCAAATCAAGAGTAACTGGAACTTCCTAAATACCTAAATAAAAGTTAACATTATGCTTAATGTTTAACGAAATTAAATTTTAAGATATTTTTATTTATGATTTTTTTTTTACAGATAAAACGCCCAACTGAGTATGGAAAAACGAGCTTAAAATAAAATTTTTAGATGTTATTTGTAAATCAAATGGTATTCTTATACATATGTATAAGGAGAATATGTCAAACAGTTATTTAAGATATGCATTACTCGATATTGTTTTTTTAATAAGAAAAAAAAACCCATCAATTTACAAGATTTAAATCTCAGACTCATGAAAAACTGACTCTGTAAATAATCTTGTAATATTCATCAACGTTAAATAAAAACTAAGATCAGTAACACGAATCCAGTTCAACCATTGAATTCTTGTCATTTACATGGTGAGACACTTGCGAGAAGTACGGACTTGTATACAGTTGACGGTTTACATTGACATTTAAACCTGTGTCATGTACGGAGGTACAGAATTGATACATTGTAGTAGATAAGAAACCTTATCTAGTGGTCATAGGTATGGTTTTAGCGGCATTAACATGTCAAGATCGGGAGTTGAGGGTAGAGGGGTTGTCTTCTTCAATGACAACTTATCTGTGCTTTTGAATAACCCGTTATTTTTCGTTGAATTAAATATTGAGCTAAATATTTATATCGTTAAAGAGCTTCCGTACATTGTCCTGGTGTAAAAGTAAGCCGTCAACTGTAAAAGTCAGCGCTTCTCGCAAAAGTCCATGGATAACATACTGTGTTACACTGTTGTTTTTCCTATTAATAATAAAGTGTAAGTTTGCCACGCTTTATTATTTTTTTCGAAAGTACGTTAACTAATATTTATTGTTAGTCTATTTTCTGAACATTTTTGGATACATTTACATAATTCTTCTCAAGAGATCGACAATTTGTCTCAATTTTGCAAGAAACAATTTTCTTCTGAAATGTTCAGAAAGATCGATGAACTATTAACACAATAATCTGTTCTCCAATTACAATACCTTCGTCAATAATACATTTTTGTTGACGTTTCATTTCCCTTGAGTCTATGAATTATTAGTTATAAATTTATTAATGTTTTTATCCAATTTTTTCATAAATTATTTATGTGCCATTTGACAGATATTAAAACTAAATTGCACTGCATTAACTTTTCAGCTAAAAATGATAGCAAAATCATGAAACATTTATGTTCATAAACAATGCTTCAAACTGACTAATCTTTTCTGGCATAATGTTCGAACTACTTCAGTAGTGTAGAGTGAATGCATGCTCCTTTACATTTCAAAATTTACATTCAATAGATGAAATTCATAAAAATTTAACTGTGGTTTATTGCTTATTCTTCTAACAACCATTACCTATGCCTGATACGATTTTTAAAGTGAGCCTTGAACAAATTATGATTTTTGTGTCGTTTTTGAACTCATGGATGAATAAATATATACATGTATTTATACAGAGATGTGATTTATATCTTTATCATATCACAGTTTTTTTAACAGAGAAGCTTTAGTAAACAAGAATAGTGAAAATATTACCTTCCGGTTTGTACAGGAAGTGTCACAACATCTGTTCTCCATTCTTTTGTTGTGTTGCCTCGAAATAACCGTTTTAAGCAGGACTCCTGACATAGGTATAAATTCCACCAACACGAGTTTTCCCCTTTACTAGCTACCGTGATCTGTAAAATAAAAGGAGGAACATGTAGCTAATTATAGATCGCACTGGAATCATTTCATCCATAGTATATTATACAACTATTGCTGTTTTTTGAGGTCAATACAATGATTTAGCCATCTGAGGAGTACAATATTCACCGAGTCCGAAGGGCGAGGTGAATATTGTACTTCGAAAATGGTTAAATCTTGTATTGACCGAAAAAACAGCAATACTTGTTTTATTATATGATTCACTGATAAAATGATACACCTCATTACTTGTTTGTATTTAATTAGTCCTAGCCAAATACAAAAGAGAAGCAGAATTAAAATGTAAATAAACCTTACAAGTCGTATCAATTGTTTTTTCTATCAATTTTAGTTGTCATGAAAAAATACATAATGTCAGTCTTTTATGGGATAGATTTTGAAAGGAAGGAGTACATGTATTATGAGGGAAAACTGACTGCCAAAAAGTAAAAAAAATTGTTGTGCAATAAAAGTGTTGGAGGGGGGTCCCTGCATCCCCTCTTACCATCCTCACCCAAAAATATAAGTATTCGCTTATGTTTTCACATATCTAAAATAAAAATCATATAGTCATTTAAATAGTTTTCGAAAACAATTTTTATCATTTTGGAATTTCCCGATCTATTTTTAGATCAATGTAGAGGTAATAAATCCTTGTATTCACCTGAAACGTCACGTGCAGGTCAATACAACATAGTATTTTTCTAGCATAGTTGGATCTCAGCCAATCAGAGAGATTGAAATTATTCAATCATATAATAAAATACACTATTATATTTATATACTTTCTGTGCATATTTCAATAAACTTACAGTACATTTCGATTTATCTCCTTGCAGGTTTGACAAAGCATAGTTGAATTTCTTTGTTTTGATTTCAGCAGAAAATGAGTTTCGACAAAATTTTCTTTCGAAGTAAAGCATATCTCCTGTAAAGTAAAATTTGTCTTCAAATCTCAAAATGTTCATGATGAAAACAACAGGGATATGGTTTTGGTTTGAACTTAGAATTGTATGGAATATATGGATACATAATTGCAAGAATGAGTCCTAGACAGTCTGATTAAAACCAGCCCCCTTCTCCTTTCACTCGTCAGGACGAGTGAAAGGAGAAGGGGGCTGGTTTTAATCAGACTGGAGTCCTAGAATTAATAGAACTGATCCTTTATATATTATAATTAATGATGTTTTAGGTAAAGATCCAGACTATTTCTACATTATACTGTAGTCACCCTGTCTTGGTTTCTGACCTTTATCATACATGTTAGTATGTTCTGGTCCAGGATTACCAAACAAGCTTCCCTGTGTTATTCTAAATTCTCCACACTGATTCTTCTCATACTGCAAAAAACCACACGTCTTATTGGAGGCTACGTCAAAATCACATTTCCAGAGTCCAACGTTCTCCCCTGTACAGAAATGAGAAATTTAAACAAGCTAACTTACTATGTCTGCAATATAAAACCTCGGTTTACATATATTAAAAATCGGTATACTTGTACAAAAATCAACAAAGTTTGAAAAATAAATACCACAATCCATCTCGTCGTCCCCATGGTAACAATCTTTTGCAAGGTTACATCTTTTCCATTTCTCGATACATACACCAGTTTTACACTTGTACTCGGTTGAAGAGCAGTTAAATGCATCTACAGGTAGTCGTAGACAACTTTTATTTTAAAATGATTAATGTCAAGCACCATTTTCCCAATGGTTATTGAATTTCATGCAATTCTAAAAATATGTAAATCTTCGGACTTCTCTGAATAGGTAGGGATATCGTTCAGTGTATGGCAAAATGCACAACCCTTACATAATTATTCTCGAGGCGCCAACTCCACTTAATAATTGAAAGATATTCTATATTGTAAATTTTGAATTTACAGGGTGGCAGTAAATGCAAAATTAACAACATGAAAATTTTCATTCACCGTTACCCGGTAAATTCAAAATTTAAAACATGACATAGATATACGGTGGCGAAAAATACTGAAAGAAAATAATTATGCAATATCCATGGAATAATCGGTATAATGAATTTTATGCATTGCTAAAATGCATATTTTTAAACGCACAATATTAAACACTTTCAAAATGATCTAAAACTGTTTTCAACAATATACAAGTAAATGGTTTGTTATCTAATGTTGAACTCTTTGAATTAAAAACCTTTATAAAGTTAAAAGTAATATGTTTTATGATTACGAATCAACCTGAATAAATGCTGAAAGTTATGAATCTACGCAAACAAATAGAAATAAGCCTCACATGTGTAATAATAGTGTACATGTACAGGTATATGCATTACTTCCTGAATCCCTGTATTTAAAAGATCAAAATCGCATCTAATATTCGAGGCAAATATGTAAATACTTTATCTTCGAATTAAGATAAAATCTCAGAAATCTCTTTTAAATAACATTTTGAAATCCCGGAAGTATAAATGAATGATAAAAGTTTAATTTATAGTCTTATACCTGAAGATGCTGTTTCCGTACAATTAATCAGCTTTGCAGATTCCAGACCAAGAAGGGAATTTAATTGCAGCCTCTGGAGGTCGATTTGTACACGAAACTCTTCTTCAATATGGCCGATTGGAATCTTGTATTCCCGGCGATAGTGCGTATAAAGACTATTTAAAGATGGGAAGAATGTAAATCAATTATAGACTAATACCAACAAGATAGGGAATAGCTGCAATAATGTAGCCCTCTCCGATTTTTTTTTTGGGAGAAGGCTACAACTCCTTAGGATCTGTGTAATGGTGCAAGATGCGGCAGTGGATCACTCCCGCACGGATTTCGGCTCAAATTATCAGTAAACGGCTATTTTATTATCATCTCTTACCTGGAATCCAAAAAAGTAATTATGCAAAACATTAATCGATCCAAAAATATTCACAACGATCCTGCATCATCCATATATCGGTTATTTTTCATGTATGTCAACAGCACAACTTGAATTTATCCGCCATGTTTACTGACCTTGAGGGATTGTATTTTGGGACAGCCAATGAGAACTTAGGTTCTATAGGAGCGGATCTACTAGGAATTCCCTTATTTTAAGCATACGTATCGCTGTTTGCGCAAAAATAACACTTGAAATGGTTTTATTTATAATATATGTTATGATACATTTCAACACAGTCGTTTATAAACATCGACATTTGCTTCATTTAGTTGTTCTAAATTTCAAGCGAAAGTCTCAGTACGTCTCGCGTGAACTGTCATGGCTGCTGAATATGCAGCTGGGAAAGACACAGATTCATTTTACATGGTTTTCGAGTTTAACAGGCTATGTTGTTGACAGTGAATAAAAATTCCGTCTAATAAGAAGTAAGTTTAATGTAAAAATAATTTATTTTGCCTTCAATCGCCCGTATCAAAAAATATATATTTGCACCATTACGGAGATGCGATGGAATTGTAGCCCTCTCCAGAAAATATCAGATAAAAAAAAAATCGGAGAGGGCTACAATATTGCAGCTAGATATGGAATAGTGCTAGTGGATGTTAATTCAAAATAACAACTAAGAAACAGTCAATAATTTTTTATTGTAAGCAAGTCTTCCTACCAGAGAGGCAAAGTTGAGAGGAAATGTTTTTGATATATTATAGTGCTGAAACATTTTTGTTTAGTATGTTTATTTCATGGTGATAGTGAAAAATGGGGGCAGGTATAGACAAGTGAATAGAACTTCTAAAACCATGACTTTAAACTGATATTCTTGTTTCAGCAACTTCTTCGTCAAAAACTTAGGGGACGACCATTTGATTCTGAGAAGGGGGGGGGGGGGTAATCTGTCCTCCACTACAGAGAAAATAAATAATCTGACCTTGACTTCTGATAATTAAATATTGTAAAAATACCTTTTTTATTTACGTGCAATTTAATCTCAAAAGTATTCAATTCAAATTTTTTTTGGCTCGCTTCGCTCGCCATTTTAGAACCAAATACATGTAGTATTTAAAATCAGATTACCAGACTGGATACTTAAGTCAGTTTATCAACATGACAATGTGCACTTAATTAGTAGGTGTGATGAATACCTTTATATACAAACCAATTCTTATACACCACAAAAGATAAATTTTCTTGTCGAATAATTATACTTTCTAGATAAATTTATACAAAATATACACTGGCGGATTTAAGGGGGACGTACATGTGTACGACCCCAGGCCCTCCCTTCAAATTTCAAAGTATGATACGAATAATAATAATAATGCCATACTTTGGGACAATACCAATATTTTTGTGCCTAGTTTTACTCTTAAAATACACAAAAACCCAAAAGTTTCAGGGGGCTTCGCCCCCTGGGCCCTTTTCATTCAAAGTATGATATGACTTAATAATGTCATACTTTGGTACACATCTAACCAATTCCTACAAAAGTTTTACTCTTATACATGTATACTTGTGTTGAAAAACCCAAGAGCTCCAGGTGGCTTTGCTCCCTGAACTAACTTCATTCAAAGTACAGTATGACCAGTATTAATTATGTCATACTTTGGTTCATACTAACCAATTCCACTATAATAGTGCCTTGTTTTACTCTTAAAATACACGAAACCCCAAGAGCTTCGGGGGAATACTCCCTTGGCCTCCACCAGGGCTTCGTCCAGGACCCACTGGGGCCCTTACAGCGGCCCCAGACCTCTTCCCTAAACAAAGTTATACCTGTCCCCTCCCCAAATCCTGTATCCGAATATGGTATATAAATGATTAGTCTTTCAGAATCAATTGATCAAGGTACGGTAAGACATAGAAGAAAATAAATAATCTGTCCTTGATAATCTTGAAAATAAATAATCTGTCCTCGACAGGCATGAAAATAAATAATCCGTCTCAAAAAAATTTGCCAGCCCCCCCCCTCCCCCCTCAGGATCAAATGGTCGTCCCCTTATCTCGTTTTAAATATTGTACATACGCACATGCTCTTGCGTATAGTATCAACTGAGATACTACATGTTGTATATAAACTCCGTATGCAGGCGATGAAGGTATATTACTGTATGAGTAAGGGAAGTTGACGATTGTAAAGTTAAAGTCATCACTTGTATCATAGGGCTTGGTTGTTAGATTACCATTAACGTCTTTTTCAAGTAAATATCCAAATATGAACCAGATATGTCCGACTCTGTGGTATCTTTTATCTCAAGCTCACCGTGATATATCGTATCGACATAAGAATGAAAATTACATGTACCATTGTTAATTGACAGTATGTCATCGATATCTGTAAATGTGGATATGAAGGCCACAGAAAGTGTTTTCTTCTTTTCAAGTGTAAAATTTTGAACAAATTCTGATTCATATGTATACAAAAATAGGTCTGCTAATAACGGGATGCAATTGGTACCCATGGGAATTCCAATAGATTGTTGGAAGGCCTGATCTCCCAAAACAATATTGATATTGTCAATCAGAAACTCGAGTATCTTTTTTATATCAACTTCAGAGTACTTGTGTGTACAATCAGAACGTTTTTAACGAAGTGATTTTTTAAATGAATAATGACAAGGTAAAGCAGCTGTTAATGATGTCAGAAAACCTGGACTTAAATTCATCGTGGTGAATAGTGGTATATAGTGTCGAAATGACGTACATGTAAGCTTTTTTTTTCAGGATTTCAATTGTCGAGGTGGTTTTTTTGTAGTTTTAGTCTATATAGTGTTTTAAAAATCCGGAAGTTGGGGTGCTTATACAAAATGGACTCCTTTGTTTTCGTGGAAAGAAGACAGAAAAGAGTGTCATGAAACAAGTAATGTCTGATGGTGTAAAGGTGAGACATAACTAGCAACATGATAGTATGTCTTCATGTTTTGTTTTTTGTATACTGCATGTTGAAGAGTCCCTCTCAAGAATTAATTTACACTCATAATGAGACCACAAATTGCCGGTGGATAGCTGCAAATTTTGACCATTACTCGCACTCAGGGCCATTGAGCAATGAGATATCTTTTTCGTACCAACACCTATACTGCGACATAGAACCTCTGTTTATAGGACCGGTCTCAACGTCCCACTGTGGGATTCGAACCCGCGTCGTAAGGACGTAAGAATCAACTCCTCACTCCGCTACTCTAGAGCAAACTCTCTAACCATGGCGCCACGTGGGCTACTAGGTACGTCTTCAAAGAACAAGGTATGGTTTCAAAACAAATCTTGCCCGGTGGTTTTCTTTCTGAATCATTGAAATTCCATTCAGAAAAATCATACAAATCATTTTTCTCACATGTGCTTTGAAATGCTAATTGTGACGTCATAAACATATGCATTTTCTTAAAGTGGACGACAACTGTGGACACTATTTTCTAAATGAAAATTACCATTGAAATGAGCCATTTAAAAGCTTTTTCGGTTTAAAATAGAGAAATGCGTCACATTAATGACATCATATTTGCAGAATGGTAATTCTTCATGCCTTATTCTTTCCTGATTTATCAGTCCTATATTTAACTAATATTTAAGCCAGTTTCAAAACTTTTTGATGACATTACATTTTTAGAGCGTAATAAAGCTATAACCATATCTTCTTGGTCAATTAAAAGATCCAAATTTTACATTAAAATAAACTTTATAACAAAGAGATAGTAAAAAAACGTCAGCATTTTGAAAAATAAGATTACTATTTATCAATAAAGAATTGCTTATTTGAAAGTTTGCCAAACACGCTGCAAAACATAATGATTATTTGTGTTGGTTTTATTTTGATTAAAGAGATGTAAATGTTTACCTATAAAGCTTTCTAAAATAAAAGAATCAATACTGAAATTGTAAACTGGTTATTTTTTTTCTAGTCAAGAACACTTTACTTACTCTCCATCTCGGTTCTGGCGGAAAACAGGAAAGCGAGTCCGGTTGAAGGACAAGATGGCTACCCCTATGTATGTTTTAAAGGTTGTGGTTATCACCATGGAAAGGTGACATTGGGGATTGAAGCTGGTTATTACATTGGAGGTTATTGTCGTCAACTGATCAGCATTTCTTAATACTAAATCTGAAATGTCATAACAACAATCACATGTAGACCACCGTTTTAATAGCCAGAATATATTCACTTACTATAAACCTAGAATATCGGAAATTATCTTGAAGTCGTGAAACGATTCTTCCATAATTATTTTATGATAGCACGTTAAACTGGGGTTTTAAAATCAGACATGATTGCATGAGGCAATTTTGTAGTATTAAATGGATAATGAATTATTTATTTGACAATCATACATTTATTTTATCCCGGTTGACCTAAACTAGATGTCCCTCTATGCAAGATAAAAAGGAATAACTCAATTACATCACTGAAATCATATTTCTGCATGGAGTCAATTAATCATATCATTTAAACAAATATGGAATTGAAACGATGAAATGTATTGGATCAATTTGTGCAGAAAAATGAGAATGGCACTCAAAAATTGCCTTCATTAATATTGCATGACACATAAAACAACTTCGTTCTTTTTCTCCCGATTTCTCTCTCTCTCCCTCTCTCTCGCTCTCTCTTACCTTTCTGGGGCCCCTGACAACTGAACACCTGTATTAAGGTGTTATTACAGTCACAGAATTCGTCATATATTGTCAAGTCCGATGTATTGTAAGTCCAGAGGGGGAGAGTTGTATGAATCACTGTTCATAAAAGGAATTGGTATATTATCAAAAAATGAACAAAGATACGACTTTTAAAGGAACAGAACAAAAAGCATTTACAAATAAAAATATGTGTCCATTTTTTTTTTCAAAGTAATATTTTTGATATGATATATATATGGATGAGAGCGTATAAGACTGTTCCCCTGGATGAGAGCGTATAAGCCGGGGTCCCACGTCACAGTAAGTGCTTGGAACAAAAACATCCATCACTCCTCAATGGCTCCGAGTACCTAACATTTGTGGCATTTCATATGAGTGGAAATTTTTTGAACAGATGTTTAACAAACAGACCAATTAGAGTTTCAGCGAAAATGAATAATAATTATTGTTACATTCTTCGCCTCATCACGTCATCGAACCATTTTCCATGGTCGACGGGGCGATAGTGAACTGACCCTATTCGCATTTTATCGATATTGATGTTTCCTTTCTCTGTTCAGTTCACACAATTACACAATATCTTTTCTTCGAAGCCAAAAGTAAATTTAACATGTGAGGTCTTTTCGATGTATCTTTGGAAAAATTATCTAGGGGTGGAATTTTCACTTTTATAAAAAACAAACCAAAAAATTCTACCCAGCAAGCTCTGATGCATTCTGACAATTCAATTTACCTCGCATATCTTACTTTAATTTCTTCTTTAGAAATCGTTATTTTTCACATATCTCTCTTTAATCTAACTTGACGCAGGTTTCATGAAAATAATTAAAAGTTTATTGAGTTATCTCTAATGTTCGTCTAAAATTCTCTCGTGAATCTTTCGATGCAAAATAAATCTTCACTTTTTTTTCGTTTTTGTCATTTTACTTTACTTTTCTGCTTTTAACGATAACGTTTTTCTCTCCAATATGCTTTGCAAGTAGTTCTGCAATTATCTTATTAAAATAGTTAGTCAATTACCTCTCTCAATGGCCATGCAATTCTTCCACATAATCTTTAAACTAGTTGAAATATCGGCATCATAGACAACAATGATCTGAAAATTGTATCTCTGTCTTCCAATGAAAGAAAACTCTGTGCTTTCACTTCTACAATAAATGGAATATCTATTTTTTAAAGCAGAATTCAATTGATCCTAATTGGCAAAACAATTTGTAATGATACCGACTGTTAACATAAAATTTAGCTACCGAGTAAACCTTGTGATAAGGATTGAACCCATGCATATTGAAATTCTCTAATAAACTAAGGAATATGCTGATATTTTTTATTTAAAAAAAATTTGCAGACAATCAACGTGCACATCATTTTGGCCTAGGGGGATTTGAAAATTTGGTTGTTAATACGATTTTTCAGCATTATCTCTATGCATAGTAAACATCTGAAAATACAGTGTCTACTTAAAACATGAATTCGGTGCTAGGCTGTTACCGTTATTTGAAAATGAAGTCCTTGTTATAAATAGGGTTTTAATCGTCCGTGACATTAACTTGTATAGATGAAAAAATGTTACCTAGTGTTAGATTCTCTGAATGCTACTTGACGCAACGTTTCGGTTCCGTTGGTTTTAATAAAAGCTCTCACGATCCCTGTACCATTTGTAATGTTCAGATCCATTCTACAGCATTTACCACTTCCAAGTATTGTTGATGACGTCATAATTACTGCAGAGCTATTGAAGCCTAATAAAAATATCATGTTCACTTATAACTGACCCATTCATTAAAAACATTCTTAAAATAACGATATCAATTGCAACTAATTCAGTTACAGTGAGCTTACCGTCACAAACAGGCTCGGTATTGTTTAGGCAGGGTGATGTCGACCATGTGGGGTCTAATACGGAGGGAGTGGGAGAAAAAACGCAAAAAAATTAAATCACCGATATAAATCTATGAATTATAAAATGACTGATGATTCTACACATAAAATACTAGTTCTTGGTCCTGTAATATAAAAGCAAATAAGTTTATAATATTAATATCTTTTCTTGAATGAGATATCATTTTTCAATAAAATAATGAATTTATTGTATTCATCTTTAAAAAGTTTGCGATCCAGGTCAGATTTTTGAATTTAAGATATGTTCACGAAGTTTTAGATTGCTAGCATATACAGAAAATAGAAAAATTACCGTAGAATTATATACTTTGAATCAAACTTTATATATTTTCACCCAAGAATACCATTTTTTAATACCAAACATTGAAATTAATAATTTTGATTCATGAACAGCTGTCGATTAAGTGTTGCCATCATCAGGTCACCTTTGTAAACTTTTGTGATTCCAGTTCTAATTTTCACAAATACTTGGTCAGTTGAGAAATGCCTTTTTTAATTGTTCTTTAAAAACGCACGAATTATTATCATTCCATATCGTCAGTTTGATTGTCTTTGTTCTGGTTATTATTATCTTGTACAGAGAGAATTTGACGTGTTCGCTGTGCTGCATTGTATACTAGTGTCTTTTATTAATTTTCAATCTGAAATTGAAAATGATTAAATGACAAATAACTTGTCATGTAAAAATTTTCAACTTCAGATTGAAAATTAATAAAAGACACTAGTTATCCGACACTGAAATTATTTAACTAAACGTAGCTACCAGAGTTAATTTTAATGTGTGTAAGAGGAAGTAGACTTACGATACTGATAAAACTTCATTATGAGACTTGTTGATTAAGTGCCTGTTCTAAGTATTTCAGAAACTGATTTTGAAAACCTAATTATTTTGTTAAATATTTAACTATAATCAAAAGATCCATTAATAAAACTCATCACGTTTATCCTTAACGTCTTTATCTAGTAAAACACCCCAAAATGAAATAGATATAAAATCAGAAATAAATAAAATGTAAGTATAATTATGCTCTATAAATTAAATAAGAGTAGCTAAAAACTCGACTTAAATTAGGCCATTTTTACTCGACATAAGAGATTTTCTTTGCTTGTCTTTTGTAGATAGTGCTATTTATGTAACTCCGGCAGTACATGTATCTTATTATAATCAAGTAAAACCAGGACTATTGATCAGAGTATTTGGTCCATTAATTTCTTATGGCCATTAATAAAGGCTTCATTTTCTTTTTCAGAATAATTTACAGAACAACTTGACGCAACTCACTCATATATGTAATTACGCTCGCGCGTTGATTTTTCTCTCTCTTATATGCTTCAGCGAAGATAGGTTAAAAATAACAGATTTATCACAAACTTTGAAAACATCTCCAAAATTGTTATGGTTATAGTAAAGCTAGCATTGGAAAAATGCCGAAAAGTAAAATAAATCCATAACCTGGATAGACAATTTACGACCTATACCCTGGTGCCAGACCTATAAAGGGAGGAAGAGCTGTTCTATTGCATCACCCAAATTGGGCAGGTACCTGATGTATATGCCATGATGCGAAAAACACTCAAGTTTGAATTCGAAATATTCAGATAATAGTTCTTTGTCGTATTAATTTTTCCGTTGCTCTCTAATTATATATATACTATACTAGTATATGATGAACTCAAAATCAAATTATATAGGTAGAAAAATTGATTTTAGTATATTTGATTTAATCATGTTAATGTACTCACTAAATGTTTTTTTAAACCGATCCTCTAAACCGTTTACCAATACGGTACATATACTTGAAATATACATTTAATAAATCGTCGATAATATATCTAGGTGTGCGATTAAGTTTAATGCACATGTTTTAACCAGGAAAATAAACACAAAGCTTTTTGACATGATGGATTGGAATCCCTTAAAAAATCTTCCTACCAGTTAAATAGATGACCAAAGCTGGGAGTCCATATGCCAGCGAGTCGGCGGTGTTGTTAGACTTGACCACATACGTACAGATAGTTAGTCCTGCTTGACTTCTATCCACAAACAGTTTAGAAATTTCACTGTCTGTCATGTCTAATTCAGTTTCCTTTCCATACACCGAAGTAAAGAACCCCTCACAGTTAGATTTTGAATCATACTTTTGTTTATCATTAACCGTCTTACTGCCCAGTCCTGGAATACCGAGTTTTACTGTGCCTAAACTTTTGCCACGAAGCGCAGGAAAAAGATTGTCCGCAGTAAATTTCACAAAATCAACAGTCTCGTTCACCGACTCCGAGTAGGTTAATTGCAGTGCAAGTGTCAGTGGCTCCTTGCTCCAAAAATCTGGATCTGATAGACTAGCTCCTATAGTGATGATCAGCAGTAGGAACACTCGTAAGGAATCCATCCTCTCTTACTGTAGGAAGCAGAATGATTTAGTCTCATCAACACACGATCACAATTAATCCAGCTTGGTTGGTATTGTTCTCATGTTGCATTAATTATTCTGTCAATAAAATATGATTGGTGCTCCATTTTTGGAACTGAAAATACTTGATGTAAATATTTTATGAAATATTTCTTTTCGATGTTTTTGATGTGATAACGTCTACTTAAATGATTTATTGAAGTGTAGACACAAAGCGATAGTTAGATACAATACTTGCTCAATAAAGTGCATCTTCAGTAACAATAAACGTCGTGTTACACATCTGTTACATGGTACATCATCAACAGTCAAAATTTTTCAGCGTATTAAATATTTAAACTGTATTTTCAATTACCTATTGTTAAGTGAAATATGCTTTATCATTATAGACTGTCATCTGTTTTACACGCCACTGTACTTGCTTTGTTGTCTTCAGTAAAAAAAATATCATTCTACGAGTGTTCTTTAATAAAGAGGTTCGCCCAAGAGCTTTTGAGCAAATTTTTGTCTTAATCATCATTTATAAATACTACAGAATGTTTACGTTCTCACAATTATAAATTGGATTCTACAATGCTTTTAAAATTATCTTCAATTATAGCTCAATGATAAAATACCATACCGAAAGCATTCAGTAAGGCACTACATTGTATATATGGTGGCGAAAGGATTTAAAGAAGAACGTTCTTTTTTCGAAGTCTTTAAATGATTGTTATGTAGAGCATCCTCCTTACATGCTGCAAGGAAAGTTATTTTGTGCATTATTCATGCTGGGTCCTAAATTATATATTAAATAGACTTTCATGAATTCTATCATCACATTTGACAAATATAACAAATATAGTGTGAAAGACCTGTAAAAAATGAACACATTCAATTTTATGCTTTAATTTACACATTTTTGTAATATCTGAAAATTAGCATTGAGAGTTTCTGAACAGACACAGTAGTAGTTGTATTAGAAATTTCGTTGTTCTCTACTGGTCTCTATAGCCGTTTAATTGGTTTGGCCCTGTGTATATATACTTCTGATGCCAAGGCATCTGTTATATTACGTCTTTTCTTGGTATAACTTAATTTTATCATAGTGTTTCTGTGAAATATATTGAAATAATGAACAGTATTCAAGCTCAAAATCAAAACAAATCAACAGGAGAGCAAACACGGAAATCAAAATATCAGGGGTGGGATCAGGTGTCATGTAGAAGCGAGCATATCCTGCCGATTGGTCACATCCGCCGCGTGCTCCTTGTCATAATCGGAAAATAACGGAACAAGCAAATTTAAAGAATTACGCTCCCTCGCTTTCAGTGTATTTATGGATGAACTGCCATCATTCATAATTATGGCATACTCTGTCAAATATGAGCACCCTATCATATGTCAATCAAGAGTTTTCATCAAAGGTGATTTTTCATGTTTTGAAAATTAGGTCACACATCAAGGTCAAGGGCTCAGAAATCATAGCATACTCGGAAATATCTTGCCATGGGTAAAAAACATGTCAAGGATGAAAACCCTCTATCAAAAGTTTCAAGGAAAAAATAACATTTTTGAAAAATAGGTTTAACGTACAGATTTTGTGGCAGAATGAGATTTAATGTCCCATCGCTTTCGCTAAAGTTGGGAGCAATAATCCGGCGACAGTTTGTATATAATTGTCTAACAATTAGCATGAAAAATATCATTCAGCATTTGACTTAAGTTTTATACCTACCTTCAGGTATTACACTGTATTACCATTATTGTGCCCATACTCATACTCACCATCACTTAGCATGGGTTTACAGGAAGCTCTAATACCTTGAATGGTGTATATACACGAAGCTCTGAATCCTTGCTAATTTCCTTTCCAACAGGGGTCAGGTCAGTTACTGTTATATCATACAGGGGAAAGATCAGTTACTGTTATACCATACAGGGGACTGATCAGTTACTGTCATACCATACAGGGGACTGGTCAGTTAATGTCATAACTTACAGGGGACTGATCAGTTACTGTCATATCATACAGGGGACTGGTCAGTTACTGTCATACCATACAGGGAACTGATCAGTTACTGTCATACCATACAGGGGACTGATCAGTTACTGTCATACCAAACGGGGAACTGATCAGTTACTGTCATACCATACAGGGGACTGGTCAGTTGTTATTTCATACAGGGGACTGATCAGTTACTGTCATAACATACAGGGGACTGGTCAGTTACAGTCATACCATACAGGGGACTGATCAGTTACTGTCATCCCATACAGGGGACTGGTCAGTTGTTGTTATTTCATACAGGGGACTGATCAGATACTGTAATATCATAAAGGGGACTGGTCAGTATCTGTCATACCATAAAGGGGACTGATCAGGTACTATCATACCTCACAGGGGAGTGATCAGTTATTATCATATCATACAGATGACTTATTAGTTATTATCATTTCAAACAGGGGACTGATCAGTTACTGTCATTACACAGACCGAACCCTATTCTAGTAAACTCGAATAAACCATACTTCGTTATGAAATCAGTTTTCTTTCGGTCTTCCGGAGCTATTTTGACTTGCCAGTTAGCCGCGTTATCGTCAAGCTTGGAGAACCAGCGGTTTCCCGCTAGCGTGTCCATGCACTCTTCGATGAGTAGCAGAGGGTACGTGTCCTTGACTGTTACCTTATTCAGGGCTCTATAATCCACGCACCAACGGACGCTGCCATCCTTCTTCCTGACCAGAACTGGGCCGGACGCCCATGCAGTCTGAGGAAAACGGCTGGATGACTCCGGCTTTTAACATCTTATCGAGATGATCCCCTTCCTCCCCTTGAAACACAACAGGAGTGCGACGCATCCGCTGTTTGACGGGAGACGCGTTAACAGTGTCGATTCGGTGCTCGATCTCGGAGAAGTTCCCGAGATCAAGGTCATCTACAGCAAAGACGTCGGCAAATTCTTTGACTAGCTCCGCAGCCCGAGACTTGACTTCCACAGGCGCGGTCTTTCCTAACTGTTCTAGAAGTGGGGCGATATGCTTAATACTATTTCCCCCCTCGGCTGATACACGACGCACTGTGGGATCGGTACCTTTTACTGACAAGGCAGGGACGGCTAACCCTACCTTTGTACCAGTCTTAATAATACATAATGGCTTCGGTCGGTCAAGTTCAGAATGCATAACTTGGCTTTATTTCCTGCGGCGTTGTAGTTCCGCGAAGCTACTATACCAGGCGGAAATATGCTAGCTGGTTCCAGCATAAACTCTGGCATATCGTAACTAAGGGTACACTCGATTACTTTGGCAGCGTGCGGAGGAACCCGCACTCTGCGGAATGAAACCGCATTGAGTCCTGGCACGGTCCCATCAACACTCAGAGTAAAGGTAGTGTCAATGCCCTTGACCCTTAAAGTACCGGCTTCACATGAAATTTCTATACCATGCTTGCGCGGGAAATCGATCCCTAAGAGCATATCATCTTGCAAAGGACCAACATAGATGGGATGTATGAAATCATAGTCCCCTATTAGCAAATTCATATTTCCGAGGTACTGAGCGGTCATACCAGCCCCCTTGCCAGCTAGCCTAACATTAGTGTCGCCAACAACTTCGGGCTGCGGCCTCAAGGACTTGTAAACTTCACTTGATATTATCGTTATGTCGGCTGCTGTGTCAATGGTTGCTCTCACTTGCTGGCCTCCGATCTGTATCGGGATACGCCACGCCCCTGAACCGATGGCTTGACTACCGGACCTAACAAACGGAATAACATAGGTCGCGTTCACATTCGGTTTGTAGAACTTGACTTTGGTCTCAGGATCTGGCGCTAACTAAATCCAATGAAAAAACCGCGATTAAATTGCATTCAAGTAGAATTAAGCTAGGGACTATATTTTGTGGCGGAAGGTTTTTTAGACGAAAATGATCAGTTTTTCCATTTTGAACTATAACAGTACTGTTAATAATGGATTCCTTTTTTTCCATCCTGGTTGCACACAAAGCTGTTTTTTGCAGAGAAATGTGTTATGCTGGTTCTGAAATATCTACTTAATTATTTCTTATGTACTCTTTCAACAAAGTGTGACAAATAAAGTCAATATATTCTGAAAATCCGGGGAAAAATTGAGCCAATTTTAACGTAAAATTGACACTTTTTTAGTAATATCTGAAAATTTTCATCACATACCCCCACTTTTGATATTCTTTTCTAAATATTCAAGATGAATTTGACCTATTTGCTTAAAATCAGAAAAAGTTTAAGACTTAAAAATAATTTTCTTGCTTATTAAATTTTCAATGCCAGAAAAATCACTTTTTATTAGTGCAGAAAGGTCAAATAATTGATTATGCGAAGCAATTTGAAACTTTTACTTAGTCACAATTTTTAAGAGTCTTTTTTTAAACAAACATAAGAGTTAATTTTGTTTCATGCTTTAATTGGATAAAAATATTGGAGGGAAAACGTCAAAAATTTAATTTTTAATCAAGACACAAATTTAAGTGCAAGAAGGTCATATTAAATGTACAGTAGCGCCAAAAGAAGCGTATTGACCCCCATTTTATGACTTGAACTTGATTAAGCTATGTATGTAGAAACTAAGAATATAATTGGCAAAAAAAATTCAAGACTTTAAATATCAGGATCGAACGTCGTTAAGGCAAGGCTTATGAGTTCCCGATCTACGCCTGCGCTGGCGGATCGGGCAGTCGCGACGCAAGTGCCCTGGCTCTTGGCATTCGTCACATAAGACCGGCCTCGAAGCACGAGGTCGTCCCCTGTTTCCTGGCAGGTTCCTCGCTCGAGACTTGATCCTCTAGTGCTGTCCCCTGAGTCGCTGGAGTAATATACGGGTCCCGATCCGGCACGGTCCCTGCGGGCACGTCGATCCTTTATAGAAGCGCGTCCACTATGATTTATCGATTGTCTCTTAGGGGAACTTCGTGCGACGTAAAGGTCCCTCGGATCAGGTCTGCCTTCGTGCGCGACGCAAAACCGCCTATATTGATTTCCAGCGATAAATCTAATTGACTGATGATGTCATAATGACTTCAGTAGCATTGTGACGTCATCGGGATTTCAAAATATTTTTTACATCAGTATGATAAAAAACGCTTATCCACTGTTTGTAAGTGGGATAACTTTTTCATCAATCCCTTGACAGGCACTATTCCCTGTCACGGGTTTAATAAAAGAGTTATACCACTCACAACCAGTGGATAAGTGTATAATATAACAAAGTCATCACATAATAGAGGAACCGAACTGTTATTTACAGTGCAAAACTTGTATTTTCTCCTCTTTCCTTACTACCTGAACTACGAAATATATTGATAAGTATTTTTATATCTTAATTTTTATAAACACCTTTTTTTTGCTGTTAAATAGCGGTCTCGCACAGTGTTAGAGACTTTTAAATCAATGGCATTCTTACAGAATATAATATTCACCTTATCAGTAGAAATCATCTAAGCAATAAAGATGTTGATTTGGCCATAAACGCACATGGCTTAGATATAATCCGGTGATGCTATAAGACAAGAAGCAACATCTTTATCGTGACAACGCCGGTCATGACACGGGGCCTCGGTTTCAAAGGTCTTTGTAACTTATACTTTTTGGTTCCAGACGTTGGTTCGCTTAGGCACAGTTGCTTATTTGGGTCAGTGGCCGCCGGGGTTCAAACCTGTGACCTTAATTCCGATCATGGAGCTGTGACCGTCATTTAATATATTGCACACATGGTAAAATAGTTTTGAATATTTGCCCCAACTGAAGGATTGTGTAGAGTTTTTTTTACACTAAAGAGGTGAGGTTGATTGAAAGATGACTTGCAGCTTGCATTATTGAAATGGCGCTGACATAGATTTTTTTTTCCAATCAGATACAAAGGCTGTTCCAAAAAAAAAACATGCAAACGGTTTCTTGGTTTACACAAGAAATGCACGGGGCATAATTTTTTTTATATTGCTTGTTGATTATTGCTGGTTTGCGTCGAGTCAGCAATATTATGGCGAGTTCATTAACAAACATTAATAGTCTTTAAATGATATTATTTAAGTTAATCATCTCCGAAACTGAATACGTTTTACCCAAATATACTTTCTGCGGAGTTTGGTTAAAAGAGGTCAAGTGAAAGAAATCGTGACAGCAATTACCACATTTTTTTTTAGCTATATCATCTATCACAGTTTAAAAATGACCTTCACTAACATTTTCTGTTTAAATATGTTTCCTTATATTCCTCAAACGGCAGAGGAAAAGAATGTGCGCAAATAAAGTTATGAAATCAGTATTTGAATAGTCATAAAACTATGATTTTATCCTATTGTAATAAATAATATGATGAAAACTTTGATGAAGTGCAATATCTATCCATTTCTTAACACGACTAAGAGAGTAGTTGTTGTTTTTTTTTAACAAAACACGTCTGAATTGATATGATGTTCAAGTGATAAAAAAATATCTAATGAAATTTGCTACCTTCGAGAATTCAAATCGCTTTTAGGATATGTCAATAAATATTCTGTTACAGAAGATAATGCCGGTCGGTCGCGTACAAAGGCTTCTATAATTTTACTTTTTGATGTTTTCACGCAAAGGACCCATTTTCAAGAAGGCCAGGGTCAGGCATATGCTAAGTCTTGACTAAATCAGTGACTAAATCCGAATACGGTTTGTTGCGTTTCACAAAATTAATATGCCTAGATTTAGGTTGAGACCTAAGGGTTTAAATCTTGGCTTGCTGATGAATAGTTATAAGTTCTTAATCTTTACACAAGTTAAAAATGTGGTAGGTCTCTTGCTCAAAAGAATAAAAGAAATATATATTGATTACGGCATTAATCTAAATGGATTGTATTCTTTTAAATGTTTAAGGAATCACTGTCTAGTTAGCGAAGCCCGTTATGCTAAAATTATCCCATGTTTCCCACTATTGTTGATGTCCCTGGCATACTCTCCTAACTAGACAGTGGTTCCTTACATTTTCATTTTTACTTGAAATAACAACAATCTCAAAATAAATCGAAATACCGTCTAATTTAGTAGATTTCATATGCACGAGGCTCCATGACGTCACATTTTACTATAACAGAAAATAGTGCCATAAAAACACGAAACAAATTTATTGATTATTTAGTTACTGTAGTCAAATATGAACATTTACAAAATAAACAACAAAAGAATTTTATATTATGATCAAAGCAATCTTGTTAACTTTAATTATATATGTGACCTAGACTTAAGTTGTCGAAAGGACGAACACGTGTATATGCCCTATGTCACTTCTCCGCCGCCATATTGAATGCAATGCAGTTGATGCAACGGGAGGTGGTCAGCATGGCCAGGAAACAGATTTGTGTGGATGCTAAAATAGCAGAGGAAGTTGAGTTGCTTAAGAAGTCGGATGGTAATGACTGAGGGACGATGTCTGTATCAAATGATGGAGAGAAGATCTATGTTGCAATGCCGATTTCTCCACGTAGTTCAGATGGGCTGTTTACCATGTTTACGGAAATGGGGTTCTCGGTCTCGCGAGACCTCGTTGAAAGTCGACAGCGTTGCGCTAGTGACTTGCTTTTGATTCGGAGATGATTCATTATTTATTTTGTTTGTTAAAAGATATATCTATTTATCTAGTAAACAATTAAAAAACAAGAGGCCCACGGGCCTTATAGGTCACCTGAGTATCGTGCATCAACTTTCAAACAATTAAAACTGGTTCGTTTTTTAAACCAGAGGCCATGAAATTCACAATTCACAATTTTGAAAGAGGCACTATTGCGTATCATAATTATAAACTTAGCATGCTTACTCTTTTTACCTAATACCCAGATTTAGAGCAGAGTAACAACGACAAAATGCACTTCCATTTTATAACCAGTTGTGCACCTCACCCTAAAGGAACCACTGACCCTGGGGCCACATATTTCAAAATTTTGCAAATTTTATCATAAAATGGTTGATTAATACTAAAGAGCAGATTTCAAAGCATTAATTTATTTTCAGACTATGCCCCCCCCCCTCCTCCCCCGACCCAGGGGGCATAAAAATAACTATTTTGCTAGATGCATCTTTCTTCCTCATAAATATACGGTATACTAAGATCATTGGCATAAAACCCAGGAGAATTTCAAAGAACTTATGCATTTTCATTATATAATCAATAGAGCCCCACCCTAATACCAGAACCCCTGATCCTGGGGCCATAAAATTCGCAATTTTGGAAGAGGCACTCTTTCTTAACATAACTATGAACTTAATTAGTTTATTTAATACCCAGAAGCAGAGTAAAAGATTTTCAAAGAATTAATGCATTTTCATTATCTGATCAATTGAGCCCCGCCCCAACACCAGAACCCCTGACCCTGGGGCCATAAAATTCACAATTTTGGAAGAGGCACTCTTGCTCAACATAACTATGTGTTTAGTTAGTTCATTTAATACCCAAACATAACTATGTGTTTAGTTAGTTCATTTAATACCCAGAAGCAGAGAAGATTTTCAAAGAAACAATGCATTTTCACTATATAATCTATATAGCCCCGCCCTAGCACAAAAACCCCTGACCCTGGGGCCATGAATTTCACAATTTTGGTAGAGGACTCAATGCTCATTACATTCATGCCAACAGTTTGCCTGCTTGATGTCCAGGAGTAAAGAAGAAAATTTTGAAAGATTGCAATAATTTTGGTTGTTTTGGCCCCACCCCGCAGGCCCCAGGGGGGCGGGGACCATGAAATTCACAATTTTTGTTTCCCTTTACCCATAAATGCTGTATACCAAATTTGGTTGAAATTGGTTCAGTGGTTTCAGAGAAGAAGCTGAAAATGTTCAAATGTTAACACACGACGAACGACGGACGACGACGGACAAAAACAGATAGCAATAGGTCATCTGAGTAAATCAGGTGACCTTAAAACATCTATTTTCTTTAGTGTATTTATACACCAGTGATATAGACATGCAGGGTGACATTTGACCTTTCAGTAGTATCTCAAAAGAGAAATTTACATGCCACAGGAATCACGGAGAAATTAACAAGATTCACTTTCGTAGTGTTTATCATAGGAAAAACAATTGGAAATGGAAATATTAAAGAATATTAAAATATAAATTGCGAAATAAAATCAAAGAAAAATAACGTATCTAAATCTATGTATAAGAAATGGAGTGTTCTTTTTTTTTTTTTTTGAAAATGCCTATTTATACCTGTTTTGAAAATGTTATCTAGCAAAAATCGAAGCGATCAATAACAAAGCTTTTCTTTACTGTAGTTTTCGATGGATTTACTATGTGAAAAACGTGGATAATAGCCTAGCAAAATGTGTTTTTGTAGAGATTTGACAAATTGGACTTGAGCTTTCTATTTTGAATCGGAACCAATTTTAATGAGTAATTAGTAATTAAGATTTCAAATCGGTCAGAGCCTCCCGAATGAGAGGATCACGAAAAATAAAATAAATAAAATTGCAATATGGTCAGTCCTGTTCGTTATCTCCAAATCCTTCATTCACACACACAAACATACTTCGAAGTTACTGTTATTAAGCTAAGAAGAACGAAAATTAAATATTATTTTGATAAGTTTGAAAAAGAATATGTACAAGTGAAATCAAGACTGCCCAACGTATGCTACAATTCTATTGTCCTTTTCTTATTTTATACTTAAGTAGTTTTTATTTAAATATTTCAGACACTCGATTTTGGCTACTTAACACCCACCACCCCTCACACACACACAAAGTCCTTCAAAAGAGATACTAGGTAAACAAAGTATCCCTGTCAAAATATATTTGAATTGTATATTAATTTTGACTAAACCGAACAGTTTCAGGATGTGTTCGTCAACCATGAAAAGTTGGCGAGGCAGGGCAATAATATACCATACATTCTCACTTCAATCAATTTTTATTAGGTCACCTGAGTAAAGTCAGGTGACCTATTGCTATCACTTTTTGTCCGTCGTCGTCCGTCGTGCGTTAACATTTGAACATTTTCAGCTTCTTCTCTGAAACCACTAAACCAATTTCAACCAAATTTGGCATATAGCATCTTTTGGTGAAGGGGAACAAAAATTGTGAATTTCATGGTCCCTGCCCCCCTGGGGCCTGTGGGTGGAACAAAAACCACTAAAATTAGTGCAATCTTTATAAATCTTCTTCTTTACTCCTGGACTTCAAGCAGTAAAACTGTTGGTATGATTGTAATCAGCATTGAGTCCTCTGCCAAAATTGTGAATTTTATGGCCCCAGGGTCAGAGGTTCTGGTGTTAGGGCGGGGCTCTATTGATTTTATAGTGAAAATGCATAAATTCTTTGAAAATCTTCTCCTCTGCTACTGGGTATTAGATAAACTAATAAAGTACAAAGTTATGATAAGCAAGAGTGTCTCTACCAAAATTGTGAATTTTATGGCCCCTGAGTCAGGGATTATGATGTTAGGGTGGGGCTGTATTGATTATATTGTGAAAATGCATTAATTCTTTGAAAATCTTCTTCTCTGTTCCTGAGTATTAAATAAACTAATTAAGTACATAGTTTTGATGAGCAAGAATGTCTCTACAAAAATTGTGAATTTTAGGGCCCCAGGGTCAGGGATTCTGGTGTTAGGGCGGGCCTCTATTGACTATATAGTGAAAGTGCATTAAATCTTTGAAAATCTTCTTCTCTTGTCCTAGGTATTAAGTAAACTAACTAAGTACATAGTTATGATGAGCAATAGTGCCTCTACCAAAATGGTTATTTTTATGACCCAATGGTTAGGGGTTATGGTGTTGCTCTATAATGATTATATAGTGATAAAACATTACATCTATGAAAATCTTTTTCTCTACTCCTGGGTAATAAACAAATGAACTATTTATATAGTTATGATGTGCAAGGGCTCTTCTTCCAGAATTTTGATTTTCAAGGCCCCTGGGTCAGGGATACCAAAGAGGGGGGGGGGCTCTACTTATATACTGAAAATGAATTTTCTCTACTCCTGGGTAATAAGCAGATGAACTATTTATATAGTTATGATGTGCAAGGGCTCTTCTTCCAGAATTGTGAATTTCAAGGCCCCTGGGTCAGGGATACCAAAGAGAGGGGGGGGCTCTACTTATATACAGAAAATGAATTGGTGAAATCTGCTCTTTGGTATAATAATCAAACTTTTTTGATAAGCAAGTGTGTCTTTTCAAAAATTGTGCAGTGTGTAGACCTAGAGTCAGGGGTTCGTGTGTGATAGGGGCACTCCTGATTATTTCTGAATATTACTGATTAGTTGACATGCATTTTTGTTCCCCTACCCTGATTATGGGTAATAAGTAAACAAACTAAACAAATTGCTAAATGTATAGTTATGATTAGCAATTGTGCCTCTTTCAAAATTGTGAATGCTATAGCTTAAAACATGAACCAAAGTGAATCATTTGAAAGTTGTTGCATGATGCTCAGGTGACCTATAAGGCCCATGGGCCTCTTGTTTTATGGTTATTATCACTTGTAGTAAAACCTCGACAAGTTCAATGATGTTAGAAAACCAATTCTTTATGTCGAAGCATGCTGGATCGTAAAGTTAAGTATTTCTTCTTTGTATTGTTCTCTGATGAAAGTTTAACGTCATTTCCCCTTTTCTCAGAATTTATCGAGATCTTTTACATTGAGCTACAAGCCAGGAGGCAGAACAACATGTTTTATGAACGAACGTAACACCTTAAACATCTGTTGTTGATCACATAATAATCTTCTAGAGACTAATTGTTTGTGATATGAAAGAGTTCAAAACTACTTCAGTCACATATCCGTGAATGAAAGAACAAGGTACGGTATAGGCCAAAAACTGCCACGTGGCAGACATTCTTCGTTCAAAATATTTTTAAAAGCGTTGGATTTTTAGAATTAAATTCCATGCAAGTAATAGCTTTTCAAAAAGCTTGCCCTACTAATGACATCAATATCTTTAGAACCTATAGGCATGATAAGTTAAAAACATTTAAATTGGGGGAGGGGGTTTAAATTATCTCACTATAGTAAATTATGAAGCCGTTTCACAAAATATCATGCATTCATATCAAAGGTTTGTTACTCATCAAAGCAATGGAAAAGAAACAAATTTTATACAAAACGCGTCTCGTTTGATCTGATGAGCCGCGCCTGTCAATTCGACCTGATACAACTCTTCAGATAAAGTTACTGTTATAATCACAGGTACTTGTGGACATGCCCCCCCCCCCCCCCCCCCTCATATATAAACCCCTGGTCAAAATTTTTTTTTCTTTTTATGTCATGAATTATGTTTCTAGTACTTATTTACAACGTATTCCATATGAAAAATCCAGAAAATAACGTAGATACCGGTATAACGATTTACTAAAAAAGTCATACCCTGGTATTATAAAAAAGAGATGGCAAGTCACTTCGGTTTGTTACATTGGACCCCTCTTGAATATCGGGCCTAAAATATCATATAACTTCTACATGTCACCAAAATGTGTCATGATATCTTGTTATATATTTTTGTCTTTAGATATATTATGGTAGATATTTTTGTCTTTAATCGTGCCATTTAATTGCCCAGACATTCTCCAGTTATCCGAGTATTCAGCGTCAAACGTTAAAATTTGGAAATGTCAAACCAAAAACGACACCTAGCGGGTAACTTTCGAGTTCCGAGTGTCATAGAAAAAAAGGAAAAGTCGGAGGACTACAGAAAAGCTCGGGAAAATTTTGATAAAAAAGAAGTCGAAATCGATTCATTAGAATTGAAACTTTGCTGCAGATTTTCGAGATGAATTAGGGTACAAACATCAATATTATTTTTAGAGGATTTATCAATCATACAATATAATAGTGTTTTAAAAATCGCATAGAGACATTAAATGACATGTAACCCCCCCCCCCCTTTCTACGTGGATATGAACTTTTATTTTCTAGTGACTGTGTCTGCGTAAAGGTGAATATTTATTAATGCGTTAGTTTAAAAAATAAATACAAACAGAAATGTGCTTATTCAAAACGGTACAGAAATCATTATTCCATTTGCTGTGAGTTCTGAACTCGCTATATTATTAGCTCACCTGAGCCGAAGGTTCAAGTGAGCTTTTCTGATCAAAATTTGTCCGTTGTCTGTCGTCGTAGTCGTCGTTGTTGTCGTTGTAAACTTTTTCACATTTTCGACTTCTTCTCAAGAACCGCTGGGCCAATTTCAACCAAACTTGCCACAAAGCATCCTTGGGTGAAGGGAATTCAAGTTTATACAAATGAAGGGCCACGCCCTCATTCAAGGGGAGATAATTTGGAATTAATGAAATTTGGTGGTATGATTTTAAGATCTTCTTCTCAAGAACCACTGTGCCAGGAAAGATGAAACTTATGGGGAAACATCCTCAGGTAGTGTAGATTTAAATTTGTTAAAATCATGGTGGGTCACAATGGCCGACCAAAGATTTACATAGAAACATATAGGAAAAATCTTCATCCCAAGAATAGCAGAACCATAATTGATCATATTTATATGAAAGCATCCTCAGGTAGTGTAGATTTAAGTTTGTTCAAATCATGACCCCCTGGGGTAAGGCGGGGCTACAATGGGCGACCAAAGTTTTTACATAGAAATATAGGAAAATTCTATTAAAAATCGTCTTCTCAAGAATAACAAAGCCATAATTGATCATATTTATATGGAAGCATCCTCAGGTAGTGTAGATTGAAGTTTGTTCAAATCATGATCCCCCGGGGGAAGAGCGGGGCCACAATGGCCGACCAAAGTTTTACATAGAAAAATATATATGAAAATTCTTTTAAAGATTTTTTTTCTCAAGAATAGCAAAGCTATAATTGACCATATTTATATGGAAGCATCATCAGGTAGTGTAGATTCAAATTTATTCAAATCATGACCCCCTGGGGGTAAGGCGGGGCCAAAATGGCCGACCAAAGTTTTACATAGAAATATATAGAAAAATTCTTTAAAAATCATCTTCTCGAAAATAGCAAAGCCATGGTTGATACTGGGACTACTTTTGGTTTATAATTTTTAATAATAAACCAATTTCTACTTTTCCTAGCTACTGTGCTCAGGTGAGCGATGTGGCTTATGGGCCTCTTGTTTAATATTTGGGAAGGAGTGTGTGCACGTCATTATACCCCCGCTCCGAAGGAGAGGGGGGTATACTGTTTTTTATACCCCCGCTCCGAAGGAGAGGGGGGTATACTGTTTTACCCTTGTGTGTCTGTCCGTCCGTGTGTCTGTGTGTCCGTGTAGCTGTGTGTCCGTCCGAAACAAATTTTCGTCACAGTTTTCTCAGCAACTACTCATCGTAGATGCTTGAAATTTTAACACAATCTTCTCTGAGGCATGCCATATGGTGGAATACATTTTCGCTCAAATCGGATATCAACTTCCTGTTTGTCTGTGCGTCTGTCCGTTTCATACATCAAAAATTTTCGTCGCAGTTTTCTCAGCAACTACTCATTGTAGATGCTTGAAATTTTAATTACACCGTTTCCATGGTAACTACTCAACATTCATATGATCTAACTATATTTTTGAAGTAGTTTATGAGGTGGTACTTTCAAGCCAAATTTGAAAAAAATCTGTGACTATGCGTGCCACAAAAGTTTAAGTGGTTACAGAGAATGGGTATTAAAGTGCACCGTGCCTTTCATTATGGGGGAGCGTGGGGTATGTGAGCTAGCTCACTTTTTCTTTCATTTAATACACAGGAGCAAATAAGAAGATTTTAAAAGAAATAATGCATTTTCACTTTATAATCAAAAGTGCCCCGCCCTTGCACTAGAACCCCTGACCTTGGGGCCATAAAATTCACAATTTTGCAAAAGGCATTCTTTCTCATCATAATTATGTCTTTAGTTAGTTTATTTAATATACAGGAGCAAATAAGAAGATTTTCAAATACATAATGCATTTTCACTATTTAATCAAAAGAGCCCCGCCCTAGCACCCCTAACCCTGGGGCCATAAAATTCACAATTTTGCAAAAGGTATTCTTTCTCATCATAATTATGTCTTTAGTTAGTTTATTTAATACACATGAGCAAATAAGAAGATTTTCAAAGAAATAATGCATTTTCAATATATAATCAAAAGATCCCCGCCCTAGCACTAGTACCCCTGATCCTGGGGCCATAAAATTCACAATTCTGCAAAAGGCATTCTTCCTCATCATAACCTTGTGTTTAGTTACTTTATTTAATACCCAGGAGCAGAGAAGAAGATTTTCAAAGAAATCATGCATTTTCACTATATAATCAATAGAGCCCCGCCCTAGCACTAGAACCCCTGACCCTGGGGCCATGAATTTCACAATTTTGGTAGAGGACTCAGTGGTCATTACATTCATGTTTACAGTTTGACTGCTTGATGTCCAGAATTAAAGAAGATTTTTAAAGATTGCACTAATTTTAGTGGTTTTGGCCCCACCCCTCAGGCCCCAGGGGGGCAGGGGCCATGATAATGTGGTAGGTTTTTTTGCTCAAAAGAATAAAAGAAACATATATTGATTACGGTATTAATCTAAATGGATTGTAATTCTTT
This sequence comes from Saccostrea glomerata, assembly GCA_003671525.1. Lineage (NCBI taxonomy): Eukaryota > Metazoa > Mollusca > Bivalvia > Ostreida > Ostreidae > Saccostrea > Saccostrea glomerata. The sequence continues at coordinate 4,386,753 of PRKT01000008.1, forward strand.
TAAATGTTACATAAAAATATAAATTGCAAAATAAATTCAAAGAAAAATAACGTATCAAAATCTATGTAAAAGAAATGGAGTTTTCTTTTTATTTTTTTAAATGCCTATTTTATGTTATCGAGCAAAAATCGAAGCGATCAATAACAAAGCTGTACTTTACTGTAGTTATGTTCCCCAAACAAAGTTGGGGAACATATTGTTTTTACTCTGTTTCTTATTAAGGTCTTTCGACTTCCTTCGGAAGACCTTATTGTTTTCCTTCTGTTTTTTATTATTAAGGTCTTCCGACTTCCTTCGGAAGACCTTATTGTTATTCGTCTGTTTTTTATTATTATTATTATTATTATTATTATTTTTCTTTTTTTCATAGTTAGAGCGATATCTCAGCTGTGCGTGGACGGATCTTTAAGATTTTTACAGGGATGATGCATCATGAGAATATCTCTAGACGTGTTTTTCATTTTTTCAAAATTCACTTTTGTTCGCGATTTTGGGGGATTTTTGTTTTTTTTAAAAGGCATTTTGTCCAGCAGTTTTCTCGAGAACGGCTAAAGATATGAAAGTGAAACTCACTGAGGTAATAGAACATCGAACTCCAATCTGAACAACGACCTTTATTTTTCGTCGTCGGCACTTCCGGTCGCAAACGGAAGTGAATTCAAAAAGTCCCATTTTTCTTTAAACTTTTTGAAAAATTTAAATTGTTTAAATCTCACTCTATTTGACCCTTGAGAGGTTTCAAAACACATTGCATGATTTTCCCTTTCTGTCACAATACATATATAGTACTTAATTTTACATTTAGAAGTAATTTAAATTTTTTGAAAAATTTAAATCGTTTAAATCTCACTCTATTTGACTTCAGAGAGGTTTCAAAACACATTGTATGATGTTCTCTATTTGACTTCAGAGAGGTTTCAAAACACATTGTATGATGTTCTCTATCTCACAAAATACACATATAGTACTTGATTTTACATTTGGAAGCAATTTAAATTTTTTGAAAAATTTAAATCGTTTAAATCTCACTCTATTTGACCCTTGAGAGGTTTCAAAACACATTGTATGATGTTCATTATATCTCACAATACAAATATAGTACTTAATTTTACAATTGGAAGCAATTTAATTTTTTAGAAAAATTTAAATCTTTTAAATTTTCCTCTATTTGACCTCTGAGAAATCATTATTTTAGTATAAAAATCTCAATCAAAAACTTATCTCATCTTTTCAAGAATCGGACGGAAGACCCACTCGTTGCTCGCAACGAGATCGTATCTAGTTATTAGGGTCTTCCGTCTTCAGCGGAAGACCCTTCTATTATTCTTCGGTTTCTTTTTTAAGGTCTTCCGTTTCCAACGGAAGACCTTCTACTGATTCTGTTGGTAAAGATTATTATTCTTTTTTTTTTTCTTCTACTTCCTAGACGCCAACTTTGAGGCCTCATATCTCACTCATTTATCAACGGATTTCGCTCAAATTTTCAGACATTATAGACATTATTAAACTCTATCAGAGTTGTATTTAACATTTCAAAAATTCACTTCCGTTTTTGAGTTATTCCCCTTTAAACGAAAATTTATAGGCTTTCGTTTCCGGATAAAGGCTCAGAGACCACAAAAGCTGGAGCAGAATTTTTACTGATTTTAGGTAACAGAAGGATTGAAGTTGTGCACATCGGTTTTTGTTTTTCGATTTCTGTATTCACAATGGCGCTATATAGGGGTCAAAAATTAGAACGCCTAAAAGAGCGAAAATTTACACATATTTTCCTTTTTATCTTGAAAACTAAAAATATTTTGTTAAGACATAATGAACAAAAGTTGTGCATAATTGCAAGGGCTTACATATAATAATATTCAAAAGGGGCTGGCCCCTATAATTAGGGATCAAGGGACCTTGAAAGTTTTTGCTTTACAACTCAAAAACGGTAAATATTTCGAAATGACTAACGATTATAAAGTTGTGCTTTAACATCTTACTGATCCCATGAAATTGTTATTGTGTTCGAGTCTTGTTTTAAATGAGCTGGTGCATGACCTATATATGCACAGGTAATTCTTTTCACTCAGCACGTAAACGAGAGCTCCTCATGCGTGTAACCAAAGCAAGCCTACTATAAATAATAAACATGGCTACATTGGATGCTAATATTCTTCAGAATACAGTTCTCGAAGTGTTTGTACTTTTTTTCTTACAAATTATCATGTTTATTCACTGACAATTTTCCCTTTTATTTCATTTTTTTAAAATCGTATAAGCCAAGTCTACTAAAAAGGGAAGAAAATATAATCTTTTCTTCTTATCACATAAAAGCAAACAATAGGAGCTCTCGTTTACGTGAGAAAATAAAACATAACTAAAAAGCACATATACTATTCACAGCCATTGAGTACACGGCTTTACCATTCACCTTGTTTGTTTACAATTATATAACGCGCCTCCCTCGATAGCGGCGGGGCAAAGTCGGTCACCAGAAATCAATCGGCGTGTGATCCAGCGACCTACAGTCATACACAAAAAATAAACCACCACAGAATGGTTAAATTAATTCTTGATAAAATTGTTCCTTTTTATACTATCTCTGTCCCATGAAAATATTATTTTGTTCAAGTCTTACGTATGGTAGGAAAGAAAGCTAGATTCGTATTCACCGTAAACAGGGCTCCGTTCTCATTTTGATATTGAAAAACTCTTTATGCGTATAATTGAAATAAACTTGCCGTTAGTAATAAATATTTTACCACGCTGTATCATATCTCTTTTAAACGTGTTCTTTGTTTCCCGTTCAGAGTATCCGATGGTATCATTTTCCTTTTATTAATAAAGATCTTTCGAAGAGAAAGAGTTACAGAAAAAAAGTACGAGTATCTTTTATTCGTTTGAATATAACACAAACAATTTGAACGGAATCAATATACGCCCGGATTACATAAAAAAAAAAACTTTTAAAGACCCAATTTTTTTACCGTACGGTTACCTGAGGAGGGGGAGTGGTCGAAGTAACAGTAGTGTTATTTACCTGGAGACCCCCAATACCCAAGATGTCAAAAATCTGTGTATACGTAGCATTACACAGTAAGTCTGTGTTTGGTAATCAGGGTCATCATTATGTGTTTTGTGTCTGGTTTTAAGTGAAACTACGTTAAATAATTATTTTAATATGAAATTTATTTGTAAACTTAACGCATTCATCGTAATCATGGTAATGTTTTGAAGGAAAAAAATAATAAGATACATGAATATCGTTTTAGAAAATGTTTTCCTTACATAAAAGAAAAAATCACGAGTAAAAACTGCAAATCAATAATATTTATCTTTTTTTAATTTTCAATAAAAGAAATCACTTGATTAAAAAAGTCTGAATATTGAAATAAAAAAAATTATCAATCCACCAATCCGTCGAGCATGTGAACATGCATTTACAGCGATCGGAATGTTTTTTTCCCTAGCCAACAATGTTGTCCAAAAAATTCCATATTTTTGATTCTTCGTATGTTAACAAAATTTAATTTTTAGAAAGATTTCTTTTCAGAATCGATCACTATCAATCATTTTTACATTTTCATTACGTATATATACAGATTCTAGAGGAAATTCGAGCATTAATTTTGTCATTAATTTCTGTACAACATCGTGCGGATTGTAGCCATAGTACAAAATAAAACATCTTTTAAAAATATGCTATGCCGTTGAAAAGAGCCAGTTTCTGTGGACGCGGTCTTTTTTCCTACAGATAACGTGGACGATATAACACTTACAAGTAACAAACAGCAGTGAAGATAGAAAAGAAATATTTTATAAGGTAAATGTTTTAAAAATCTACTTTCAATTATTTTTTGAAATAAAATTCAAACTTATTGGAATTTTCTAACCCGCGTGTATACTCTGCGGGTACATGAAAGAGTTTAACGCGTGACCAGGTAATTGTTTTCAAAACATGCAAACTCAGACTATCATGGAGCACAGGTAGCTGACCTGTAAATCAAATCAGAAGCGATTGTTTTTTTATGATTGACAGGCGGTAATTTATTGATCTTGAATCAGGTAGATTTTGGGGGCGTTAGCATAAAATTGGGTGTTTAAGAGTCCAATAATACACAATTATTTACTGCGCGATTCTCATATTCACCTGGTAGCCAGATTCTAAGTGTGTTTACCATTACGTACGTAATCTATCTTTCGATTACACGCGGTCGAGAAATTCTAAAGCGACACACCGCGGTGAACCATTGACCCTGCAGTCATAGGCAAAATAATTGGTATATACAAACCATTCTACAACAGTAAGAAAATATTTTTTTCTCTTAGTAAATTAAATCTTTTAAAAATATCTTAAAATGATTTAGGTTTGACTGAAGTACAAAACGCTGGGGCATTTATTTTACATTAATCAGTCTTCAATTCTTAAATATTCGTTAGCTCCATGTGTAATTTGACGATTCATAGCGCAAGGACTGGCGATCTGCAGTTACTTTACTTCAACCAATATTTATTAAATTGCACAAGCTTTGCTCTTTTCACACACAAATAAATCAGTTTTCAACACAAGTTTTTCCGAAACACATTTTTTCCATTATAGGTATTAACCATGGCTACACCAATTTTAAACTTTTAAAGAGAATCTTCCGAATCGTAAGGATAGAATTATACTCAATGAAATGGACTAAACATCGATAAGTAACACCGGCACGTGTAAACTTCATAAGTGACTTCTGTTCTGCACACTGTCTATTAATTCATATTACAGGTTTTATAGTAAAGTTCAAGAAATAATGATTTTAAAGCAATGAACTTAATTTGTTTTATAATTTATTCAAAACCCGTATAAATGATTAGTATAGTGTGCTAACATTGTAATTTTGTTCCGTGATTAAATATCAGCAGCAGGTTATACAATGTACATTCAAGTAGTAATAAACCCACATATGTCCAGAATCGAAAATTTTTAAAAGAACTTATATACCGGGGTAACAATCTTATCTGAATATTACAGACTTATCATGTAATTACACGCTTTTACAACCTAAATTAAACTGTTAAAATCATAACCGGCACCAAAGTCAAACCATTTGTATCGTTTACCGTATATAACTCAGTGTTTTCTTTAAAATGATGAACTTATATCTAGCGCAAATTACTTTCCTTGGTCTAAAAAATACGCGTACGAGAGAAAGCGAGTGAGAGGCATTTTATTCAAGTACATTCAAGTTTTTACCAGCGAGTCCCTGTATCAACTATTGTCTAATTTTTATTCTATTAAACATAATCTCCTTTTCCTATTGAAATTGAATTTATTTGATGATTTTATTCAACTTCAAGCACAATATCATTATGTAGTACTAAAATGAAGTCCATGCACGGATGCTATTGTACATCGGGAATTTTCTTTAATCCTTTATCCATGCATTCCTCCTTCAAGGAAAATAATTATGAATGAATTGATTGAATAACGTGTATAAAACCATGTGGTTTCGGTTTGTCAACGTGTTTTAGATCATGATCAGCAAATCACAACTCCTCGGGTCTTCCTGTCTAACAGAATAATAACCTCGAATGTATTACGTATACATCATGACATCCCCATGCTCCTCACCCCCTTTACCCAAACTTTGAAATAAATGATGAAAGATATTTTATTTGTGGACTTTTGAGTTTAATTTTATTGAAAGTAAAGCTATTACCTAAAATACGTATTATGGAAGGGACTTTCAACCCCGTCTATCTTTCATAAACAGAAACTCCATGTTGTTTGAATATTAATATCCGGTGATATTTTAAAATACCTCAATGTTGTTTTTCTGACCTGTGACAAAATTGAACGAGATAATGCAAATTTCAAACATCTTCATCGGCCAATGACAGAAAAGTTGTAAAATTCCTGTCAGGGTTATGAACTTCTAATCACTAAAAGGTGTTTGTCTTGACACAGAGCCAAGGTTATTCTGTTAAGATAAAGGTCACCGACAGAAGAAATATTTTCTTTACTACGCTATGAATTAGTAAATGAAAATCATTGGAGGCTCTTACTTGAAACATAGATTACTTATGATTGGAGGTTTTGTCATAACCCTGATCAAATGTCTTTCTGGCAAATCAAGGTCACTGACAAAGAAAAAAAATGTTTAAGCATAACTTTGTAATTAAAATTTACTGGAGGCTCATGCTGGGAAGAAAGGTTGTTGACATAAGAAAGTGCAGTGACCTTGACCCAAGGTCTGTACTTCCTGTCCACAATTCCAACGGAAGACCTACTCGTTGCTTTGCAACGAGCTCGGCTCTAGTTATTATTATTTTTCTTCTTCCTGGGCACTTTTTTGTCCGCGAATGATCTCGTAAACTACACATCCGACTAAGGTGAAATGTTTTTAGGGTCAGTAGACATGTTATGTAGATTTGTGGAACGAAGGTCATTTTGCGCGCACGTGCTTGCAAGAGCGCGCACGTGCAACACGAGAAATGATCAATATAATGTATATAAGCGTAACTTTTTGCATTTTTGATGAAATGCTTTGAAACTCATAATATTAGGATACATTATTAACATAGACAATATGACATGGTCAAAATAGCAAGATCTCACGTGCATGCACGTGCGCTTTGCTCTGATTGGCTGAAACTAAAGTCTCAATATCTTTCTTGTTTTATGACGAAATCCTTTGAAATTTTGAACTTGGCCATGCATTGGAATATTCTACAAAAGGATATATAGCAATTTTCATGAAAACACGTGCATGCAAGTGCGCTGCAATCTGATTGGCTCAAACTTTAAATAGTTATAACTCCCTTGGTTATCAACCAAACAGGATGGGATTTTGATCATAGATAGATATAATGGACTTCTAAAAGAAGGTATGGTCACCATACACATACATACACGTGTGTTTACGTGTGCTGCAATCTGATTGGCTTAAACTTTAAACATCTATAACTCCCTTGGTTTTGAACCAAACGGGGTGGGATTTAGAACATAGATAGATGTAATGGACCTCTACAAAAAGGTATGGTCACCATGCTCATGTATGCACGTATGTGCACGTGAAATGAGTAAAATAAAAAAAAAACTCTTGTATGAGTGTATATTTTAATACTTTTGGATTAAATACTTTAATATCTAATATATTAGATTATATAGATTGGATAGACAAGATGATATGGTCATTACGCACATGCATGCACATGTGCACGTGTGCAACGCTAAAATTTGAATAAACTTGGTACACTTTTGGGTAAACGTTGTTAAATTCTAAAATGCATATGTCTTATTTAATGAAGCTTACAGGGAATATGGCACCAAAAGGGAGTTGGGGAGTGTTTGGGGAACATCTGTAACGGTTCCCGTTACAATTAGCACTAGTTTTCAATGGATTTACTATGTGAACAACGTGGATAATAGCCTAGCAAGATGTGTTTTTGTAGAGATTTGACGAATTGGACTTCGAAAATGTAGACCAGGTATAAGAGCTTTTTATTTTGAATCAGAATCGATTTACACACAAAAACATACTTCGAAGTTTCTGTTATTAAGCTAAGAAGAACGAAAATTAAATATTATATTGAGATATGTACAAGTGAAATCAAGACTACAATTCTATAGTCCTTTTCTTTTCTTTATACTTAAGTAGTTTTTTTTTTATATTTCAGACACTCGATTTTGGTAACTTAACACCCCCCCCCCCCCCC
>PRKT01000008.1:4394567-4428339 GCA_003671525.1 Saccostrea glomerata
CCCCCCCCCCCCCCTCACACCCTCCCTCACACACAAACTCCTTTAAAAAAAGATACTAGGTAAACAAAGTATCCCTGTCAAAATATATTTGAATTGTATATTAATTTTGACTAAACCGAACAGTTTCAGGATGTGCTTGTCAACCAGGAAAAGTTGGAGAGGCAGGACGATAATATACCATACATTCTCACTTCAATCAATTTTTATTGTATGGTTATTATCACTTGTTTTTAAAACCGATTCTTTATGTCGAAGCATGCTGGATCGTAAAGTTAAGTATTTCTTCTTTGTATTGTTATCTGATGGAAGTTTAACGTCATTTCCCCTTTTCTCAGCATTTATCGAGATCTTTTGCATTGAGCAACAAGCCAGGAGGCAGAACAACATGTTTTATAAACGAACGTAACACCTTCAACATCTGTTGTTGGTCACATCATAAACTTGTAGAGACTTGTTTGTGATATGATTGAGGTCAAAACTACTTCAATGTAGTCACATATCCGTGAATGAAAGAACAAGGTACGGTAGAGGCCCAAAAATGCCGCGTTGCAGACATTCTCCGTTAAAAATATTTTTAAAAGCGTGGATTTTTAGAAATAAATTCCATACAAGTAAATAGCTTTTCAAAAAGCTTGCCCGACTTAATCATGCCATCAATATCTATAGAACCAATAAGCATGATAGTTATAAACATTTAAATTGGGGGAGGAGGATTAAGATTATCTCACTAGAGTAAATTATGAAGACGTTTCAGAAATTATCATGCATTCATTTCAAAGTGTTTGCTACTCATCAAAGCAATGGAAAAGAAACATTTTATATAAAACGCGTCTCGTTTGATCTGATGAGCCGCGCCTGTCAACTCGACGTAATACAACCCTTCGAATAAAGTTACTGTTATATTAATATAATGCTCAATTGATTTAGGTGCAGCAAAAATCTGCTTTCAACCATCAATAGACAATTTTTTAAAAAAAACTTCGAGCGTGAAGTACAGTATTATTATTTGGTGTTTAAGAAAACTTTATCTGCATACTATTAATGAACAAAGGTACTGCTGTCGGTGAAAATGACGCTATTTTAAGAATGTCCTCGTGACTATCACGTGACAATTTTACACGTCACAAACTCTCGTCTGCTGTGAATATTGTCAATGTAAACAATATTGCTCTTGTTCGGAAAGAGTTGAGCAATGATGTCAAAGAAATAGTTATTTCTTTAAATCGGACTGGACTTAAACAACGAGAAATTTCTCGAAGATTGGAAATACCCCGTACAACAATTACGTCTGTGATTGATCGTTTTTGGAAGCGAGGTTATATAGAAAATCTACAAAGAAAAGGGAAGAAGTCACAATTGGATGACAAAGATGCACGACAACTTTTGAGGTCAGTAAAAGAAAACAGAAAACGAAGTATGTCCGATGTTACTGCATTATTTAACCAAAATAGAGTATCTACTGTTTCAAAACGAACTGTGCAGAGAACTTTATATAAGCAGGGGTATTTCAGGAGAGTTGTAAGAAAACGAATCCAAATTCGTAAAGTCAGTCGTAAAGCTCGGCTTTCTTGGTGCAGAGGTAACCGCTAAAAACTGTCGACAATTACTGGCAGAGGGTTATATTCAGTGATGAATGTAAAGTAGACATCGGATCTGAAAGTCGCGTATTTATCTGGAGAAATGTCGGCGAGGACTGGCTACCCTGTTGTTTATCGGAACCTCCAACACCCAAGATTTTTTAGTCTCTCTAACCTAAACCCCGCTATATGCGTTTGATATGCCGTAATCATACGATTTATTAATCGGATACATAAAATTTTCTCCATTGGCAGCGTTGGAGGAGGTTTTGGGGCTGCTTTTCTGTTTCGCCTTATCTGATTGGTTAATTGTAATACAGTCAGATAAGGCGAAACAGAAAAGCAGCTCCAAAACCTCCTCCAACGCTGCCAATGGAGAAAATTTTATGTATCCGATTAATAAATCGTCCGATTACGGCATATCAACCATCAATGGCGGGGTTTAGGTGTAAGAGACTAGTAAAAGAACATCTCCCAGACAAAGTGTTTGCAATATTATGATAGGTTACACTGTTATTACCTTGGAAATCTGTCTCGAAGTGGGGAACCCCCGTTTGTTTACAACTTTTGTTTCTTACCTTGTGTATTTTTATTATACCGAATAGGGCCATTCTTTAAACGTGAGAAAAAGTACAATCTGCTTGCACATAACGACGTATAGATGTGTTTGACGGGGAAATTTTATATTTTCGAGGTATTATACACTCTTACATTTTTTTCATTAAAAAAAAGGGGGGTATTATCCATACTTCAGGTGCCTGTGATCTAGTCAGTATATTTGTCGCATGTATGATTGTTTGTTATGTGATTACATTGTATGTACAAATTCATTTTTGTATGTTTCAGCCTTTCACCACGTTCTTCAATAAACTTGAAACAGTTTGATTGGGTGGTTTATCTGCTTATACGCAGTGACAGTGAAAGGAATGCGAGCAGCCTAATCTGGACTATCTGAACTCGGGGGATGGGGACGTGTGCCCCGAGAGACAGTTAAACAGTTGTTGCAACACTGGATCAACTAAGAGACTCAGTTTAGAGGCGGCAAAAGTGCGTCTGGATTATGTAAAAAAGGAAAATGAACTTAGACAAATGGCACTTGACATCCAAAAACAAATGAACGAGTTATTGGCGAGAAAGCAATTGCAGAGGCAGAGCTGTTCATGGTGGAGGGAGTCGATAGGTCGGACATATCAGAGTTTGATAATCTGAGTGTCGTGGATGACTTCGTTCGTGATCTTGAGCCAACACCCTCGCCAATTGAATGTGTTCGTGTCAGAGCTCAAACCTCAGAGACAGACTCAATGGGAACAAACCTTTCCACCATGCCCACCTACCGTGGCAACTGCAGCTGTTCCAATGTACACCCCGTCCCGTTTCTCAGGTGTTCCTGTGACCCCTAGCTTTCCAGCCTATATGCCCATAGCAAAGGAACCGCCTGCAGGGACAGATCCTGGGACCCCTGGCTTTCCAGCCTATATACCCACAGCAAAGGAACCGCCTGCACCCCCTGCAAGGACAGAACCACAACCCTTGTTCACTGACTTTGCTAGATTCTGGTTCAAGAAAGACCTCGTAACCAAGATAGACTTGTTTGATGACAAGCCAAAGCAATTTTGTCGTGGAAGACCAGCTTCCTGCGAGTTATGAGTGAACTTTCTGTGACCCAAACTTAGGAACATGATTTACTGGTCAAGTACTTAGGACCAAGTTCAAGCGTCGAAGCGAGGAACATTAAGGCTTGTCACGCGAGTGACCCTGTAGTTGGTAGACTGAACGTTTGGCGTCGTCTAGAGGAACGGTATGGAGTTCCTTCCCTTGTGGAGGCATCGGATAGGAAGAAATTGGACAATTTCAAGACTCTTGACAGTCAGGATGGAAAAAAAATATATTAGCTCTGTGATATTCTGAACGAAATCCAGTCCCTGAAGGACAACACCATATTCGCCGACGCTCAAAACATCTGTCGGTATATCACTACCGAGGAAGCTTCAAGACAAATGGACTAACATAGCTTTCAGATACAAACAGCAGAACTGTGCACAATACCCTCCATTTGAACACTTTCTGAAATTCATCAGTGAAATGGCAGCTATGTGTAATGACCCTGGATTTGCGTACAATCCACCGAAGAAGGAAACTTATCACAACACGAGGATTGCAGGGCACAGAAATACAGTATCTGTGCACAAAACTAATGTATCCAGGGACATTCAGACAGACATGGATACAAGTGATACAGGGCGACAGAAATTCACTTCAAATGTATCTACTCGATGTCCAGTACACAGGTCTAAACATTCATTGAATGAATGTGAAACCTTGAGGAAGTGACGGTTAGACAAGCGTCGTTCGTTCTTGAGACAGCACTATTTGTTTTAAGTGTTGTGCATCAACTAAACACCTGCAGTCCTCATGCACTAATACTTCTCCATGTTCTGTGTGCAGGAGCACAATCTCATCAGACAGCTATGGACTGGTGTAGGAAGGACTCGAGTGAAAGAGAAAGTAAGGAAAGAGCACTCACCTTAGATCATGCGGGCAGAGAACGGAGTTTTCCTCGAAGTGCACAACACTGTGTGGTTTGGCCAACGGTGGACATTCATGTGCCAAGATTGTTTTAGCGAAAGTGTTACAGTGTGACCGTCCACAAGATGCCGTGACTGTGTATGTATTGCTCGATGATCAGAGCAACAACACCCAAGCTCGATCTGAACTTTTGAATCAACTTAGTGTCAAGTCAGATCCGATTCCGTACAGACTTCAATCATGTGCTGGAGTGACCGAGACATCTGGAAGAAGAGCAGTGGGGTTTTGTATTCAGTCGAAAGATGGACACGCCTGTCACAAGCTTCCGCCAACTATAGAGTGCAGCGACATTCCAGATAACATAATGGAAATCCCGACTCCAGAAGTCGCTCGTGCCAACCCTCACTTACAACACATCGCCAAGGAACTCGCCCCGCTCCGTACAGATGTCGGTATACAGCTCCTGATTGGAGTGGACTTGGTGGACGTACATCAGGTGCAAGTTCAGGTGACAAGACCCCCCTCAGCTCCCTTAGCCGAGAAGCTGAGTCTTGGATGGGTGATAATTGGTGACGTGTGTTTGGTTGGTCATCACAAGCCAAGGGATCTCAGTGTTCTGAAGACCAATAATCAGCACGATGGTAGAGGAACGATATTCACCCCATGTGGAAACAGTTTTCATCTGAAGGTCCAAGGCCCTCCTAACTGCAGATCCTCTCTGGCTTCAGATTTCAAGGGAGACAATGTGTTATACACAGACAGACATGATAACTAGAGCCGAGCTCGTTGCAAAGCAACGAGTAGGTCTTCCGTCCTGTTTGAGCGGAAGTAACTTTTATTTAAAAAAAAAAGAGTAACGAAGTCCAAAAATGGGTTAATCCTCCAATTCTATGCTAAGTATAGCAAAATTAAGCCATTCTTTGGTACTTCCGGTTTGACCGGAAGTGACGACGACGGACGGAAAATTAATATTTAAGCTTCTAGTGAGACATGTTACCCAAAAACGGCAAAAATATGCATTTTCTGACTACTTCCGGTTCGACCGGAAGTGACGTCGCCGGACGTATTTTGACGACCCCATTAGATAAAGCTTGATATTTTGAACAACTTTGCTTCTTTGATGCATAACAAATTCTCAATACTCTTTGAGATATCTGGAAAAAAACTTTTGGCCCCTCTAGGTCCCTTAATTTAGGGGCCAGCCCTTTTTTGGACATATCATTTGAAAGATCTTCTAATTCTGCACAAATTATGTTCTATATATTTTAACAAAATATTTTTAGTTTAGAAGATAAAAAGAAAAATATGAGTAATTTTTGGTTCTTTTAAGCGTTCTAATTTTTGACCCCTATATAGCGCCATTTTGAATACAGAAATCGAAAAACAAAAACCGATGTGCACAACTTCAATCCTTCTATTATCTAAAATCAGTAGAATTTCTCCTCCAGCTTTAGCCGTCTCTGAGCCTTTGTCTGGAAACAAAAGCCTATAAATTTTCTTTTAAAGGGAAATAACTCAAAACCGGAAGTGGCTTTTTGAAATTTTAGACATTATTCTGATAGAATTTATTAACGTCTATAACGTCTGAAAATTTGAGCGAAATCCGTTGAGAAATGAGCGAGATATGAGGCCTCAAAGTTGCGGTCTAGGAAGCAGAAGAAAAAAAAGAATAATAATCTTTACCAACAGAATCAGTAGAAGGTCTTCCGTTGGAAACGGAAGACCTTAACAAGGTTGGAAATTCAGTGGAAGATCGTGAATTCCTGTCTTTGATGGACCAAACCTTCCAGAGGAACTCTAGTGGTAATTGGACATCTCCACTTTCGTTCAAGAACATTCGTCCTAAATAAGCTTACGAACAACAAAAGTCAAGTCTTCAAACGAGCTTTCATCCTTGACCACGGTATGAATAGAAACCCAGAGAAACTCAAGCATATGTGGGAATTTATGGAAAACATTTTCAACACAGGAGCAGCAGAAAGAGCCCCAGAAATAGCAGATAGACATGAGTGTTGGTACATCCGGATATTTGCTGTAACTTACCTTCAGAATCCTGGCAAAGTTCGAGCCGTATTCGATTCATCAATCGTGTACCAAGGATGCTCATTAAATGACAGTCTTTTGTCCGGTCCTAACATGACAAACAACTTACTAGGAATCTTGTTACGATTTCGCAAGGATTTGTTTGCGATAGCAGGAGACATCCAGCAGATGTTTTACCATTTCTTTGTAAATAAGAAAGACAGAGACTACTTACGGTTCTATTGGTGTGAGAACAACGATCCACATAGTCAGATGGTAGAGTATCGTATGACCGTCCATGTGTTCGAGAATCGGCCTTCCCCCGCAGTGGCAACATATGGGCTTAGACGGGCACGGGACGCGGATCCCGATGTCGTCAACTTTGTACACCAGGACTTTTATGTTGATGACGCATTGATGTCTCGACCTACTCCTGCGGAAGTCACCGACCTTATGAAACGAACACAGAGAGTACTTGAAGAAGAGGGGAAAATAAGATAACATAAGATTATGTCAAATGTACAAGAGGTGGTTGATGCGTTTCCTCCAGAGGATTTGGGTAAGTCCTTAGGACTTGTCGATTGGTGGTGATGATGATTTAGTTCAGCACAGCCTTAGATTGGCTTGGAATCTGAGATCTGACTGTTTTGTCTTCCAGAGGCCAAATGCTGGTGTTCCATTCTCGCCGTGGAATACTTTCAAGAGTCAACAGTATCTTTGACCCCATTGGCTTTCTGTCTCCAGTGACGATATGTGGGAAGATGATCCTGCGTGAGATGTGTACAGGGAGTCCGAGCTGGGATGACATTTTACCAGAAGAGTTCCGAGATAGATGGGAGAGTTTGAACAAGTCGCTTGATCGGTTGAGCAGTCTACAGAATCCCCGGATGTTCGTTCCACAGTCACTGAGCTTAGCATCAGACCCACAACTGCTGATATTTTCCGACGCATCTGAAACAGCGATTGCGGCTGCAGCTTACCCGAAGGTGAAGCAGGATGTTGGATTTGTCATGGGAAAGTCTAAACTTGCACCTCTAGCAGGGCGTAGTATTCCACGACTGGAGCTATGTGGTGCTGTACTGGTGGCTAAAATAGGAGAATTTGTGTCAGATCATCTCTCTATCCCAACGCCATCGATCCAGAATTTTACAAACAGTAAGGTTATATTGGGATACATAAAAAACAGGACAAAACGATTTTACAATTATGTAGGTAATAGGATTGCTAGGATTCATGCAGTGTCAACCCCTATCCAGTGGAGCTACGTACCCGATCACCAGAACCCAGCTGATGGAGCAACTAGAGGATCAGTTGCGGAAATTAGTAATATGTTAGACACATGGCTTTTTGGACCAGTGCAGTTTTGTTCAAGGAACCTAGCAGAAAGTGAACCTGAGGTAGATTACCCACTCATCAGCCCTGACGACGATAAAGATGTTCGTCCTGACTTGAGCACCTTTAAGGCTGATGTACACGTACCAACCTGCCCCCGATCGAGAATCGATTCAGTAAATTCTCAACTTGGGACAGTCTCGTGGCCGCATTTTCCACACTTCTTAATGTACATGTAGCTGCCTCCTACCGAGGTTCCAATAACTGTACTGGTTGGCACATGTGCCAGAGCACTACTTGTGAATCGACACTCAAAGACACTGAACAATTCATAATTATATGTGTACAAGCTCATGCCTTTTATGCTGGACTTGAAGCAATTGAAAGAAAACGCAACCTACCTAGGGACAGCCGAATTCAGAATTTATCTCCCTTTATTGATGATAATGGTCTGCTCAGAGTTGGAGGTCGTTTGAACAAGCTGAAGAGTTCAGGACTTTCGTCTGTCAACCCTATTATAGTTCCCAATGGGCATGTGGCATGTGGCAGTACTACTGGTACGTTTCATCCATAACACGGTTTTTAACTAGGGCGAAATGATCACTGAAGGCGATGTACGTTCTCAGGGCTACAGTATTAGATCCTGGGAGCAAGGAGACTCATTTCCTCCATAATTCATGTTTGCGTTGTGTGTAGGAAGCTCCGAAGGATGCCCCAGGAACATAAGATGACAGATCTCCCTGTCGATCGGCTCCCCCAGGACCCCCATTTTCCTCTGTTGGACAAGACGTATTTGGTCCTTGGCCAGTAGTTACCAGAAAGACGCGTGGTGGGTCATCGCGGAGGTAAAGATTGGCTGTCTCGTTTACTTGCTTAACTTCCCGAGCAGTCCACATTGAAGTGATTGAGAACATGTCCAGCTTGTGCTTTATCAACGCCTTAAACGCTTTATAGCCTTGCGTGGACCAGTAAAGCTTTTCCGCTCGGACAGGGGAACGAATTTTAGTGGACGACTTTGAAGACACTGTGATGAAGACTTACCTGAAGGAGAACAGAGCAACCTGGTTGTTTAACGCCCCTCATGCGTCACATATGGGAGGCGTATAGGAAAGAGTTGTAGGTAGTGCTCGCAGGATTTTGGACTCTATGCTGCTTCAAGATGGAGGCAAGGAACTGACACATGAAGTACTAGTCACATTCATGGCTCTCGCCCGATAGCGCTTGATACATCCCCGTCATCACCCATGGTGCCGAGTCAAAACATACTATTGAACCAGATGCAAGGAGAAATTGGATCGTTCTCAGAACATTTTGGTATCAAGGACATGTACACCGCCAGCTGGAAACATGTTCAGGTGCTGTTTGATATGTTTTGGAAGAAGTGGCGCGTTACGTACTTGGACAGTTTACAGAACAGACAGAAGTGGTACTCGAGTAAAGAGAATCTCAAGACCGGAGATGTTGTACTCTTGCGTGAGAAGAATGCCCATAGGAATCTGTGGCCGATGGGTATAATCGAGCGCCCGATTGAGAGCAATGATGCGATGGTCCGGAAAGCTGTGGTTCAAGTCTCCAAGGACAGGAAGGTGTACACCCGACCAATAACCGAGATGGTTCTCCTACTTGAGCAGTAACCGTGTGAATAACTTTATTTCAGTTATGTAGTTTACAGTTTGAGATTTTTGTCAATTTTCGTTTAGTTAATAGTTTTATCTTTGGTATAGGACGGGGAGTATAGTTTCGTCGAATCAGTTTAGGTATGACTTGTTTTTGTAGTCTACCGGATATTTCCGAGTTTGCGGTTTTGTTTTGTGTATCAAACTAGCGTTTGATGCAACGCATGTTTGCAGCTACAACTTCAATATTTTGTAATTGTCTATCCGGCCAAAAGACTTTGTAAGTTTATATGTTTGTTAATGTTTAATATGATTATAGTCTTTGATTTTGCTAAAATGTCGGCATAGGTGTCATACAATGAATTTGTGTGTACGATTTTGCATTGATATATTTAAGTTACTAGTTGGCGTAGCAAATGGACTGGTGACATTTATCTCACGACATAGGTGTGGAAATGTTTCCGACAGACACATAGTTGAAAATGATGGTCTTTTACCTAGGCTGAATGAAGGGGATATGATTATGGCGGACAATGGGTTTACTATAGAGGACATTTTGCCCCTTGGTGTTGAACTAAACATGCCCCCTCGGATACCTTGACATCGACAAATGACTTCAAAGGAATTCTATGAGACACAAGGAATAGCTTCAGCAAGAAGGTAGAAATGAAAATGGAGCAGTTCAAAAATTACAGAATACTCAATGAGACTTTGCCTCTGTCTGAGGCCCACCTAGCAGAACAAATTATTTTTCTTTGCTTAGCATGGACAAATCTTCTTCCTCCATTGATGAAATAAAAAAAAACATGATTGAATCACGAAAAATTTTAATATGTGTTTTTAAATTTTATCTCAGATCTAACTCTTAAGGTTTCCAACCTATATTAGCCTCAGATTCAATGGAATTGAATGCATAATAGGATTACAGATATATATGGGCTGAATATATCAAGGCCATCCCTAAAAAAAGTTTGTTTGGAATTGCCGCCTGGGGGTTTTCAGCTAAATGATATAAAATAAAAATCTCAATGAACTAACTTGTATTATAAACAATGTAAGACAATAAAACGGTAAAAAAAAATTATTTGCAATATTTTGCCAACAATTTTTTTTAGCAGGGGGTATTTCAATGAGGCGGGTGGCAATTCCAAACAAGCTATAATTTCATTTAAGCCCTAATGAAAAAAATGGTATACAAACTTTTTTCTATTCCTAATGATTAAAGAATTCATTGATATTCAAGTATTTAATTTTTAGCGTCAAAAATTACTAATGTTTCTATAGACATGAATTTAATCTTCAAAAATTAATTACTGCTTACTGGGTAAATCTCTTTCTACTCTAAAATGCTTTGAAAAATTACAGAATATTTTAGGCATGATTGAAAAAAAAGAATCAGGAATATTGAAACTCCTAATATAAGTTGGATACCTTAATACAATTTATAGCCTCGTTTAATTCTATCGCTGAATAGTTCAGGTACAATTCCATGCAAATAAAATTCCTTTAATTTGGGAAGCATCTTCTCCCTCCACAAAATGTTACTGAACAAAGTTCTTTCAGAAGAAATTCCTTTTTTTTGTCCAGACCACAAAGTCTGCCCAATGTAAATTTAAAATGGCCATTTGTCCTTGAACTTGAAACATGTAATTGTGTTTTTTCTTCAAATTTAATGAATCATCAGAAATTGTACAAAAAAAGTACTGGTCCTTCGCACAGTTTTCTGGGGTCATATTTCGCCATTCACTGTTGTTGGAGCCATATGGACATTTCACTTCCACTATACCTTCACCACAGTTACTGCAAGTAACAAAGCCATCCACACTTGCCCCAAGGTACGGATACTTTGGATTAACAACAAGACCTCTAGAGTGGACTTCAATGCTCCCATCACAAATACTCATATGTTTTCTCTCATAGTCCTTCAACGCCTGCTTTTCAATTTTTTTTACTATTTTGAATACTTCGGATTCCAACAGGCTGTTGCTTATATCCACGCAACGTACTGACCAATTTGTCATGTTCTAGTTTGGTTCTTTTGCACACAGATCCCATGTTCGAGGCTGTAATTAATACTTTTCTAGCTTCAATCCAGTTTGTATTGATATCTTGTCCCCTTGTACCAATTTCTAAATTTTCACAGATATCCTGTGTAATGTTATTGTGCAACTTGTCCACAAACTTGGAAAATTCTTGTTTACAATCATCAGATGATAAATCTACATTATTAGCATACATAAACTCTGGTGAAAAAAAAGACGCATCAATAAAATTGTATTTCATAGATTTATATAATACACAACCAGGATTAATTATGTCAAGTCCATCCATAAGATCCTCTAACAATATTTCTGGGTCTTTACAAGCAGAGGCCCGAAATGTGTCAGGATAAGGTCTATTTGTCGAATCCGAGTTAAATCGCATTTCATGGACACGTTTTGGACTAGGTTTTCTCTGAATTTGTCTTGGTCTGTCCCAAGTACATCCCTGTGATGCACATGTATTCTTCATCTTCACGATGGAGAAGAGTAATCCACCAACATGTGCACAAAGTCCAGCTTCTCCAGCCTTGCAGTTGCAATATGCAGATATAATATGACCTGTTGATTTTGCAAGGCATGCATGTAAGGAATAAACTGATGATAATTGGCCTGCATTTTCAACCTTAACAGAACTCCTCATTGAGGGTTTGCATTGTGCTTTAATATAACAAACATGGGCGGATACAGGATTTGCGATTAGGGGGGCGTGGAATTTTTTTTTAGGCAAGGGGTCTTGGGGCTACCTTAAGGCCCCCAGTGGGTCCAGGGCGAAGCACCATATAAAGCACCATCCAGTAACAGAAAATTCTGATATTTGTCACTGGCGGATTTAAGGGGGGCGTGGGGGACGCACGCCCCCCCCCCCCTAAAATTTTCAAATTATGATATGATTAATATTAATAATGCCATATTATGGTACATAACTAACCAATACCACTATTATTGTGCTAGGTTTTACTCTTTTAAATACACCAAAAACCCAGGAGCTTACGGGGGCTTCGCCCCCTGGGCCCCCATCATTCAAAGTACGATATGACTATTGTTAATAATGCCGTACTTTGGTTCATAACTGGCCAATACCACTTTAAGTAAGTACGTAAGCAAGTAAATTGTCTATTATAGCAAGGACCTACATCTACATATTAACGGGATAGGCAACTTCTTCATCGCCATGTGTATTTACCCAAAACATCACACACAACATTACAAGTTTTTTCAAACTAAGTTTATTCCCAGTAAATAAGGTGTTTTCTGATTAATATCACTTATTCATTTTATGTATTGGAATTGATATTTTATAGATTTTAAAGCATAAATTTCAATATAAATCAAATATTAAGAAAACAAACACCGAAATCGGTGATTCCTCGGAATTTTGAATAAAACAAAATTACTACTAAGATAAGGAATATAATCCGTGCTAGAAAACAAATCTTGAATGAATTTTTGATGGATAATTAAAGGTTTTGATCTGAAATATGTGATAGCATAAGAGATATAATTAATTAAAATTGACTTACGAAATCCCGTCAGTATATATAGGTCCCTGATTATAGTAGCATGTGTTATAATACAATACAAGGAGGAACATTCAATAGAATTAATATTCAAACACCCGGATCTATATGACTTTAACAAAAAAATGAAAAATATACACTATTATAGTGCCTGGTTTTACTCTTGAAATACACGGAAATCCAGGAGCTTTCGGGGGCTTCGCCCCCTGGGCCCCACCAGGACTTCGCCCTGGACCCACTGGGGGCCTTAAGGCGGCCCCCAGACCCCTTACTTATTGTTTGTTAATCTCTATGTGACAGATAGGATTAGGCTGTAAGATTTTCTACAACTATCAAGGGAACCAATGCAGATTTTTGATTTTCTTTACAAATACATTTTTACATCTTCTCCTCCTATAACTGTACAGTGTAATTGCATTTAAAAATATATGTTTAATTACTGTCTCTTAGGATGACAGAAAATGTGGAACCAAACATAGATGGAGAGATCCAACTTTCTGAAATTTACCACAAGCTTGAAAATAAATTTTCTTCAAAGCACATAGGTGGTATAATAAACAAGAGGCCCACAGACCTTATAGGTCACCTGAGTATTGTACAACAAGTTTCAAACAATTAAATTTGGTTCGTGTTTTAAACCAGAGGCCATGAAATTCGCAATTCACAATTTTGAAAGAGGCACCATTGCTTATCATAATTATAGACTTAGCATGCTTACTCTATTTACTTAATACCAAGAGTTAGATCAGAGTAACATTAAGAGAAAATGCACTTCCAGCTTATAACCAGTTGTGCACCTCATCCCAAAGGAACTACTGATCCTGGGGCCACATATTTCAAATTTTGCAAATTTTATCATAAAATTGTTGATTAATAGCAAGGAGCAGATTTCAAAGCATTTATTTATTTTCAGACTTTGTACCCCCCCCCCCTCACCCCCGACCCAGGGAGGGGGGGGGGCATAAAAAATAACCATTTTCCTAGATGCACCTTTCTGCATCATAAATATATACATGTATACTTGGATCATCGGCATAAAACCCAGGAGCAAAGGAAAGATTTTCAAAGAATTAATGTATTTTCACTATATAATCAATAGAGCCCCGTCCTAAAACAGGAACCCATGACCCTGGGGCCATAAAATTCACAATTTTGGAAAAGGCACTCTTGCTTATCATAACTGTGTACTAAGTTTATTAAAAACTTAGAAGCAGAGAAGAAGATTTTCAAAGGCTAAATGCATTTTCACTATATAATCAATAGAGCCCCGTCCTAAAACAAGAACCCATGACCCTGGGGCTATAAAATTCACAATTTTGGAAAAGGCACTCTTGCTTATCATAACTGTGTACTAAGTTTATTAAAAACTCAGGAGCAGAGAAGAAGATTTTCAAAGGCTAAATGCATTTTCACTAAATGATCAACAGAGCCCCGCCCTAACACCAGAACCCCTAACCCTGGGGCCATAAAATTCACAATTTTGGAAGAGGCACTTTTGATCATCATAACTATGTGCTTGTTAGTTTATTTAATACCCAGAAGCAGAGAAGAAGATTTTCAAAGAATTAATGCATTTTCACTAAATGATCAACAGAGCCCCGCCCTAACACCAGAACCCCTGACTCTGGGGCCCCAAAATTCACAATTTTGGAAGAGGCACGCTTGCTCATCGTAACTATGTACTTAGTTAGTTTGTCTAATACCCAGAAGTAAAGAAGAAGATTTTCAAAGAATAAATGCATTTTCACTATATAACCAATAGAGCCCCTCCCTAACATATTAAATGGCAAGTGGAAGTAATTTTTTTTTCTAATTACTTTAAAAACTCCATCCTTATAACTTAAAATCTGTCCTTCCCAATCAGAGTTCCCCCCATCACTATTAGTTCATGTGTGTATTATTTCTTTCCCCACAAGGTCACTAGGAATCACATTAACACTTGTTTGTCGTATATTCAGAAGTTGTAATAAATTATTTTTCAGTTGTATAATATCAAATTGTTTGCCCTTGCTCGAATACTGGCATAAATGCTTGTGCTCTTTGCTGATTTTAAAAACTTTTTTATACATATTAATCTGAGTTTTAAGAGCAGATAGTTTCTCCTTCTTTGTTTTAAACTTTTTGTCACAATTAACGTCCAAACATTATTCCATATATTTTAACGTACACTTGTTTTGATATGTAAATAACTTATTTAAATGCCATAACTGTGTTCCATAGTATTTTATCTGTTCAGTAGAATTTACTTGGCGGGTTTTAAAATCCCGTGCTGTTATGTTAAAATCCTTTTAAACAAAGATACATACTACACTGTAGTTCTAGTGGTTACAGTGAATTTTCTACCAAGCCCCTTTCTTTACTCTTCAGTAGAATATTATAAACCAGTCAAGGAGAAACTTCAAACGCACTGTACACCAGTGCAGTAAAATCAAGAAACAGTTTGAATCAGATGTGGATACATGTATAACTCCTTGGAACTCTGTCATACTAACAGATTTTCCCGATCATGACAAGAAGCAGAGGGCTGCTGTAATCGGTCGACAGAGGTTGCTCACTCCTTCCTGCCATATGTTCTCACTTCTGGTGTTTTAGACGTTTATGTTTGCTCTGCTACCTATTCGTGTTGTTTAAATGGACTATGAGATTGAATACTGTTCGTTATATACCTTTTAAAATTCATTAACATGATGGAAGAATATGATTTTGCAATACTGTTCAACCATTCCCCATGATAAAATGAAGTCCGGGACTGGGATTCATAACTTTGATACGTCAGATCTGTGCTAAGATACACACATTGAAGTGTGAATAAACTTTTAGTTAAAAAAAAATCTTAAGTAATGTTTATCAATATTTTGAGCGTAATTCTTAGCCAAGTTTAATTCTAAGACAATTAGAGCACTATAGTCACCATAGCAACGCCTTGAAATTCCCGAACAAAACGTGCACTGTACTTAGTTCTATGTGTATTACATTTTAACTGAAATGTACAGCTATGTCATCAACATTGCACAATTTTATTTTACCAGTTGATATTTATCCCAAAGTCAAAAAAAGTTTCTAGTTAGATGTTAAAGCATGATTTATTAATTAAAAGATTAAAATTTATTCTGTTCACTGTATTATTTTTATATTGATAAAGAAAACTTAAGAATTTCATAGTTACTTAAGACACCTCCCGAGGGCACTTAACTAAGCACAATACATGTACAGCTGTATATGTTTATAAATTACACTTTAAAAATTAGTAAAACCTAGAGATAAATATATTTACCTTGTCATATTGGTCATTTGCAAATTATTTTATTAAAACGTTCTGATTTTACATAACAGTGCTCTGAATTTGATATGAAAAAGATGCTCGAGTTTGTCATTAGCTATACATATGTACATTTTTGGAGGTCAGGTCTTGCAACAAACTGTTGGAATTACAATACTGTACATGTACCAACAGTTATAAACAGGGTATGTATTCACATAAAACAGAATTAATACTAAAACCTTAACATGAGAACAAGAAATTTTTTAAACACTTGCAGTGGTCTTCAACTCGACTTTTAGATATATCGACCACGTGAAATTAATTAACGATAGAGCTTAAAATGAACCAGAATTCATACGTCGATTCGATATATACCAGTGGACACTAAAGTGTCTGATACCTCTGTACTAACTTACTTAGTCCTCTTCGCGCTTTGAGCACATAAGGCCTGCACCGAGGACCTCCATCTCTGTCTGTCTGCTGCCATTGTCTGTACAGTGCCCCAAGTCCACCCCTGATCATTCATTTCCTTTTCAACCAACCGTCGCCATGTCTCCTTTGGTTGCCCTCTGTTTCTCTTTCCTGTTATTGCCGTTCTGCTTAATATATATAAGCTTAATTTGTTGTAAACATTTTTTTCTTTTTTATGAAAAATCTCAGTTCATTCTTTTCTGATATTAATTAAAAATATGCCAATGGAGTTCAAATAGTCCTATAATTCGCTGCTGACTTAGAGAAAACATCACAAATAATTGATAGATCTTTTATTAAGTAAAATTCACTTTCAATTTTACCGCTTAAGTTCAGCCCAAATCTTTCAAAACCAGCAACAACAAAAAATATTTTAGTTCCCATCAATTTATATTTGATAATTGATTTTACTTGTCCAACCTTTGCCTTAAAAACAATGACCAAGAGACAGCATTAAAGGACAGGGGCTTGCTCTTTTGTTAATGAACACGACATAAGGAATTTGTAATGTATGGTATATCAATGTAAATGATGATTACCATTTATCCTTTTTTTCTAAATGCTCAATTACATATGCATTTTCTTTGCTTAATTATTTCCTCATTTGTTAAAAAATATCAGAAGGAAAGTGGGGGGGGGGCGGCTGCAATGAAAGGATAAATATATAAGCACTAGTATGACGGCAATTTAGACTATAGATATATACATGTTAGATCTGTAACTTATGAATAGTTAAAGTGTACTTTTCAGATTATGAAATAACTAATAAAAACATGGCCCGAAAAACTGAGAAAATGAGCAAAGCTTTTGATTCAGCTTTTAAAAAAAAATTGTATATTTTCTACAGTACAATCACGTACATGTAATTAATATATAACTCATTCTTCAATACTGAATTCAAATGTGTGACCGAAGGGCTATTTTTTTAAAAATAATAAATTTCATAATTGATGTATATTAATTGAGTCAGTACCCTTCCTGCTTCTGAAAAAAATGACGGGAAGATAATCGGAAGTCTTAAAGAGGAGATAGGTGTCCAAATGTACAAGCATGTCTAAAATTTTATGTACGTAACTTGGTGTCCACAGTGACTGTTTTTTAAATCAATAAGCTATTCTTTTCTAGTGAATCCTTTTTGAAGTATATAATCACTAGTTTGCATGTTTTATTGCATGACTTATTTCTGCCTTATTCCATTATAGTCAGAAAATATATCCAAGATTAGCGATGGACACCGTTACTTACATAAGCACTAAACAAGTAACATATTACTAAAAGTTAACAAGTTGTTAAAATATGAAAATAATGTTATCAATAAGGTATGATGAAATCATGTTTAATGTTATATTAAATGGAATTTATTTAAAAAGTCACAAATTTTATTTCTAGTTTCAAAAAAGGAGAAATTATGTACGTAACATGGACACCTAACTCCGAATCAGTTTTAAAAAGGAACAAAAAAAACACAAGACAATCGAACACTTGTCTTTAATACTTTTAATATTTCATTTCACAGCTTCATAATAGACTAGCTTTCAAAGAAAATTAATGCAGACAAGTAAATTGTCAGATGGATTGCTAAATATCCTAGGTCTTCTATTTTGAGTCTTTTGGATCTTTATGTCATTGTTACGAACATAATTCAGTCATTTCTTGTAAATCTGAAAGAAAAAAAAAATATATAAAACAAAAAACACCATGATGAAATCAATACCTATGCTGTTTAATTATATTTATTATATATCCTTGAGAAAACCAGAAACAAGGCAATTAAAGCACAAATTATGTCACTACTTCAAGTTTTCGTGTCTCCTTTACGAACGTAATTGCGTAAACGATATGACAATAATAAAAAAATATTCAATAAGTATTCATCCTTTGATAAAAACAGAACAAAACTAACAGATATAGAATAGAATATAGTGCAATGTAACAATTATCATTAATAGATTATATAAATAATGTAAAAACACTTATGTTCATAACAAAAGACGCGAATCAAGTCAAATGTTAAACCGAAAGTACTCGACTCGGACAGATTTATGCATTTTGTATGGTCATAATTGACATATTTTATAGTTTCTGATTAATAGCTACATGGTATAAAGATACAATGACGGTATTTATGTGTTAAACATTCACTCAAATTGATACAATATGAATATACTTACCGAATCTATTATGTACGTAACTTCTTTTTTCCACATGGACACAATGAGCATCGCCATGTTTTCTAGCAGACAGCTGCGCCATCTTTCTACTTTCGTTTTCAATTTATAATTATACCACTGCTACGGACTTCCTGAGCCAAACTTATGATTCATTGGCTGTTATTTTAGCAATCATACTGAAAGCTATTATGTTCGTAACGGTCAAGACACCAAACATTTTACAATTAGAGATCATTTTAAAATTACAAAAAGAACTGAGTTATGTTCATGAAGCATATTCTTAAAAATAATATACCACACATACTCATTAATTAAACACAGAAATTGAACTTGACAAATTATTTAATGTTTGTAGAGAGGTGTCAAAAACTTCAATGCTTATGGACACAATGCGTTACCAACATAAACCATATATTTTTAAGTTCAGAAAAAAATAATTAGGATAATTTTAGCATGTCTGACAAAATAAATATATTATTTATATGCTAAAACAAAGTACACATATATCATGCCAAATGATTTTACAGTACCGACCAGACCCAACCTGACACCCAAGCAGTCCCAGAAAGCAGTCCCCGGGACTGCTTTGGGACTGCTCTGGGACAGCTGTGGGACTGCTCTGGGACCGCTATGGGACTGCTCTGGGACCGCTGTGGGACTGCTCTGGGACTGCTCTAAAAAGCAGACCCAGCGGTCCCAGCAGTCCCAGCTGTCCCTGGGACTGCTTTCTGGGACTGCTTTGTTCACTCATGTGTGAAAAAGGTTCTGAGTGACATGATAGCTCCGCCCCTTGTGTATTCTGAATTTGCAGACTCCCAGTTGTTTTGTTTACTTGCAACAGAGAGGAGTTTAAACTAGTAAAAAAGGAAGGATTTCTTACAATCTTTTGATAAGTAGAGGTTATTATAATTAATTAGTATTTACAGAGACTGTAGATTTACTCAAATGTAGTTAGAGTAATTTTTTTAAATAAAGTTAATTAATAAATAAGGAAGCCAGAGAAGATTTTTATCCCTAAAAATAAACTACAGGTTTATTAGAAAAAATATCTATGAGTAGGCCTATTTTTAATTTATGTAAAATTATGTGCACTCAAAATTTGCATTGGCACTATTTAAAAATAATCATTACAGTTAGATATAGGGTTTTGATTTGAAAAGCTGAATGTTTTACGAGTACATGCTAAAAAAAAAAATCAATGCAACCCTCAAATAAAGCATAACAATTTATTAAATGTCCAGGAAATAAAATTATGCTACCATTCTTCCATAATTTAAACAATGTGAATAATCATTGGGAAATTTATTAATGAATTGCCCGTAGTTTTGAATTTATTTACAAGTTATCAAAAGAGAAGATTTTTTTTTTATAAATAAACAGTTGAAAATACCGGGAATTGTGATTTATTTTTTGTTTTCTTTGCTTGTGTTTAGCTGGCCGATTAATGTTTGTTAAATGGTATCAACACCCGTGGATTCAATCGCCTTAGGGCAGAAATTCAGTGCATGTTATTTGGGTGTACGTATCAGCGTTTCGCATCATTGAACATGCTGGTCAACAATGACCCTAATTTCAATCTACCGGTACATGTATGTAAAAATAGAATTGATAAATGAAATGTGTATGAATTTCTTTGAGGTTTAATTAATTTTGAACATAATCTAAGGGTTCCATTCTGGTGATTTACAGATGTACACTTTAACATTTACAAATAAAACACTTAAAACTGAGTGTCATGAGATAGAGAAATTAATAATAATTAAATTGATATGTCAGTAAAAATAATCATGACTGAAAAATAATTCTTGGCAAAATTCCTTTTGAGTATCCCGATGGTATGGAAATTTGCCATATTACGATGAGATCTAATTAAACCTAATTCTTACTGGTGGAAAATAATTAATTCACGTTTACTTTTCTGTATAAAAAATAAATATGGGAAAGAGTATTAATCACAGATAATAAAAAATTGATTCAGAATTATTAATATACCCGATAATTGTGATTAAATATTCATGTTCAGTTTAATTCATACATATACATATACGCGTGAAGTTTCTTCCTTCCATAAATATTAATTCAATTTGTTTCTATGCGCGTACTGTTCATAAATGACCTCCGCATACATGTGAGGATTCCTGGCATACAACCCAGAATCAATTTCTACTGCCTTTTATAGTGCCATTGTTTATTGCAAATCTCATTTCTGAGTTAGCTCCGCCCATTAAATTAATAAACCCCGCCCACTGGGACTGCTTTCTGGGACTGCTCTCTGGGACCGCTGGGACTGCTGGGACCGCTCTGGGACCGCTATGGGACTGCTCTGGGACCGCTCTGGGACTGCTTTAGCAGTCCCAGAAAGCAGTCCCCGGGACTGCTCTGGGACTGCTATGTGTCAGGTTGGGTCTGGTCGGTACTGTATATTTACATAAAACAATATCTTTATGCCTATTCGAAAATTATGTCACATTTTCTGTGATTGAAATCCCCTAAATGCAATACAACAGTGACAAATATTTTTTTATTTCTCAACTCACATTAATAAAACTATTTATACTATATCCTTACATAAGTATCAAATCATATCAATATCAATCTATCTGCTTACACTTTATTTATTGGAAAATAAAGGAGAAAAGAAATATATTTCAAAAATTCACCAGTATTGAAGAATGAGTTATATAGAAGATTGCCAAACATACAGCCCCATCTATATCTAACAACAAAATTATGAGAGTCGATCCTCTTGTGCTATACGCATAGATCTATGAAAGTGAAAGTTAGACATACTTTCTCAATATTTACGTCAGTTATACGATCCGTATGAGATTTTAAAAACATACACGTCACAGTTATTTTTTTTTTTTTAAACAACAGGTTGTTATGAGGCAAGTTTCACAGGTCAACACTTATAACATATCATGAAGGTCCTCTGAAAATGTACCAGTTAGTCAAAAGCTAAAAGAAATATTTTAGATACTAAGAAAAATGTGTAAGTCAGGGGCCTATTCAGAGCAGCTTTTCCTCGATACAAATGTACAATATTTGATCACCGTCTTCATAGAAAAAAAAACACATAAAGAAATTGTATAGAAAAGAGAACATGTTTTACGTGCGAAATCTGCACATTGGATTGTCTTTCGAATAAAATGCTTCTCATATATTAATTTAGTAAAATATATTCTATCCCAGTCTACCCAACATTTTACACACATACATGTACAACGAAGTTTCATTGTGTGCAGAAGGGAGAGGAATGCTGGCCATTCTCTGTCACTTCACTAACATCAAATATTCGAACATCTGACCATCCGTACCAACTTACAAAGAGTCCACGTGTTCTGAAAGCGGGGGGGGGGGGGAGTTGTAGATTACTTTTGTGTTAGTCTTCTAGTTAAATTTACATGGAGACCGGTCCTTCGGATAAGTCTGTATAAACCGCGGTCCCGTGTCGCAGTTAGTGCTGGCACGAAAAAGATCCCTCACTGCTCAAAGGACCTGAGTGTCGGTTATAAGACAATATTTGCAGCTCTCCATCGGCAAGTGGTGACGTCTCCATATTTATGAGTTTAAAATTCTCGAGATGGACGTTTAACAACATACAAACAATCAATATATTTAAATTTAAACATTGAAGTTTCACAAGTTACCTAGAACCTTTGTTTATATAAGATATTTCCGAAGTTATCTAGAAACCTTTTTTATACAAGATATATCCGACTTTTGTGTTTGACATCTGTAGCGGACAGTATATAGGGAACTTACACTGCCACACTACTGAGCTAGATTTTCTAGTGATGCGGTAGAGTCTCTCTATTTCAGTCAAGTTAAGCAACGGCCAGCCTGTTTAACCATTGGATGGGTGACCGCTCAAAAACATGGAAAGCCATGGAAATGAATGAGTCATAGGCCTATCTAAATGACGTGCAAAAATTTAGGAGCTTTTCAGACAAACATAATTATTATGTACATTTTGTGTTGTCAACATCATTCAATTAATGATTTGTTTGTATCTTTCATTTAGCACTTTAAACTGAAATTCTACATGTATCATTGCAAACGTTATTTGAACAGCAAATTAAAATTGCATCTTTATACAACCATTTCCATCATTCTATTGTCTCCTGATAGGATTTCAATATATTGATAAAATAAACCTCACTATTAATTCTCATTTTATTTTTTCCACATTTGCATCTACAATGTGAAAGAGTTGCACTAAATTGATAACGTTTAAATATTTTCCCATGAGCATGCGTTTAAAAAACATGCCAGATCGTTTTTCAAATGTCACGTATTTTTAAGTCACTCTTTTTCTAAATTTATTATTTTATTTGTTTAGTTACTATTCCACAGTATTTATATAACCCCCGGTCACTCGTTCTATTTTTAGAATAGTTTGTTTACACCCGGTCACTCATTAGGAGTGACGGTCATTTGTTTATACCCCATCACTCCTTAGGAGTGATGGTCATTTAGTATATATACGGGTACTTATTCGATACGGGGACGCAGTTTTAATATAGTTCTCTTGGGATATACTTCGTTCAAACATTGTTTCAGGATGATTTATACAGTGTTTTGTTGTGATGATTTTGGATGATTCTTAACTATGATTAGTGTGTAAATAAAATGTTAACCGATACTGACTTTTGATTTCCAAGGAGGGAGTAAATCGCCGGAGGCGATTAAATACCTGGATTACGCATTTAGCGTTTACTTATATTTTACATATTATTGCTACCTGCAATAAATAATTGATTAATTAATTTATCTGATAATTGCTCGGACGTTACACAAACTATTCGACAAAGGTGTTAAAAATGATAAATACTCTTAGTTTTCTGATTTTCCAAGATCTAGCAATGTAGAAAAATAATCAGGTTATGTTCACCTGCATGTGATCTACCTGGTGAAATTACGAACATTTACTTCTTGCTACGTTAGACGAAACGTAGATCGGGAAAATCCAAACTGATTAAAATATTTTGGAAATGTATTTTTTTTCACTCTATTTACAATCAGGTGAACAAATAATGTGCTTACAATCATGCACATAAAAAACAAATCCAGGGGGTTGCATGGGGGCCCCTCTCCGCATTTTTTCTGAATGTAAATTTTCACTGTTAACATCAGCATCCAGTGATGCCGGAGAGGGGGGGGGGTTAGAATAACTTGACTAGCAATTAGATGAATAATGTAGGTGTGGATGCGTGTCAAATACGGTATTTTTCAGAACTTCCACAAATTTGTAAAAAGATACATGTATGTTCATGTATTTATTTCTATATATGCTTTATTACATTATATTTCTTATAATTTTTTGGTGGTGGTGTTGGGAAGGGGGGGGGGGGGGGGTGTTACAACGGTATTAACAAGTTATCAGTCTTTTCAACACAAAACAAAAAAGGAGAATGTCGGATATACGTCTTTTCAATTAATGTAGCTTTGTTAGCAGAACTAATTGTCACCCCGAATTTAGATCTGGCATTGGTGTGGTTTAACAATTCTGTCATTCAGTTTTGATTGGTGTTAATTCCTGTGCAGTTTTCTTGACATGTGATTAAGACCAAACAATTTTCGCCAAGACTTCGGATTAAAAAAAAAAACATATTTCAAACTACACTTCCTTCCGTTTTAAAAATATTTTTACACTCAATATCATCATTGCATGTAATTATTTTTTGTCGTTGTTGAATAAGAAAGAGTCGTAAATCTGAATTTTAAACAACAGTTCCATGTTTTATTTAGTTTAACTGAAAACTTATATTGTACATGGAACAGAATAATTGTCGAAGTGTTGACAAGTGTTATGTATTTGATCAGAACACTCTTAGGTCATTTTAATGTGTAATGCACATGTAGTTTGACAACAATCAGAGTAAGATATGTTATGAAATAGAAAATAGTCATGAAAGAAATTATGCAGAAAGCACAACGGAGAAAATTCTGTGACGTAAAACAAAGCATATAGTTGGAACGCAGTCAGTGACCGATATATTTTGATCGCAGGTTTTGTTGCAAAACAATGACATCGCTTTTTCTATTGTGACGTAAAATTTTGTCAGATTTCATAAGGGGGTTTTTTGCTTGGAACGGCTCATATTATATTTACATCCACTGAATATTTTCTTTATTTTTTAAGAAACCCCATTGCGTTCATCACTGCATAAACTACAGTAGGCATGTCGCCTGTACATATTTCTTAATCAGTGGCTGTTCCATCAATGAAACGTATAAAGACGTTCCCATCATTAATACAATAATTAATCTTTTTAATCCGACTTTAATTGATTATTTAAACAGATATAAATATAAACAATAAAATGTCTTTCTTTGTTTGTTATTACTGGAATGAACGGTGGCAGCTATTGCAGAAAAAAATTACATAACCCGCTTACGCAGGTTATGTATTTTTTCTGCAACAGCTGCGTCCGTTCATTCCAGTAATAACAAACAAAGAAAGAATTTTATTGTTTAAATAAACACTTTTGTTGAATGATTTGAAAAACATTCTGAAATGTTTTTTAACGTATGTGCATGGGAAAATATTTAAGTGTTATCATTTTTAGTGGACCTGTTTATTTCATCAATATATTGAGATTCCCCCAGGAGACTATAAAATGATGGAAATCGTTGTGTAAAAATGCAATTTTTAATTTGTTGTTCAAATTATTATCCTTAATCAACGTTTGTAATGATACCGAATTTCAGTTTAAAGTGCTTAATGAAAGATATTGTGTGAACAAATCATTAAATGATATTGATACCACAAAGTATACCTAATTATGTTTGTCTGAAAAGCTCCTAAATTTTGCATGTCATTTAGCATTGCGATGATATACGCTTATATCTCATTACTTTCCATGTGTTTGGGCGGTAACCCATCCAAGGGCTAAACAGGCTCGCCGTTGCTTAACTTGCCTGAAATAGAGCGAGACTCTACCACATCACCAGAAAATCTAGCTCATTAAAGCGAGGCATTATAAGTTGATTAAGTTCCCTATAAACTGTCCACTACCGCTGTTAAACACAAACGTCGGAAATATCTTGCATAAAAAAGTTATCTAGATAATGTGTCTTCTTTTATCCTTAGCAGTTAAACTAAAGGTGGTGACCTTTTCTCAATGTTTAAATTTAAATAGATTGATTGCTTGCATGCTGTTAAACGTCCATCTCGAGATTTTTTACCGATATGGAGACGCCACCACTTGCCGGTGGAGAGCTACAAATATTGTCCTATAACCGGCACTCAGGGTCATTGAGCATGCAGTGAGGGATATCTTTTTCGTGCCAGCACTCACTGCGACACGGGGCCGCGGTTTATACAGACTCATCCGAAGGACCGGTCTCCATGTAAACTTAACTATAAGACTAACACAAAAGTAACCTTCTCAACTCCTCTCCCCACTTTCAGAATACGTGGACTTCTTGTAAGTTGGTAAGGATGGTTAGATGTTCGAATAAGTGACAGAGAATGGCCAGCATTCCTCCCCCTTCTGCACACAATGGAACTTCTTTTTATGTGTATAAAATGTTGGGTAGATTGGGATAGAATTTCTATCCCAGTCTACCCAACATTGAGGATGTATTTTACTAATATATGAGAAAGTCCAATGTGCAGATTTCGCACGTATAACATGTTCTCTTTTCTATAAAATTTATTTATGTGTTTTTTTTCTATGAAGACGGTAACGAAAAGTAGTACATTGGTGTCTATATGGTTCAAGGACTTTAAAAGCTGCTCTATATAAATAGACCCCTGACTTATACACTTTTTTCTTTGTCTCTATTTTTTTTTCGCTTTTGACTAACTGGTACATTTTCAGAGGACCTTCACGATATGTAAGTGTTGACCTGTGAAACTTTCCTCATAACAACCTGGTTAAAAAAAGAAAAAAAAAGAAAAACTGTGCATGTGTTTTCAAACTTAAAATCGGATCGCATAACTGACTTAATATCTAGAAAGTATATGTATAAGTCTTACTTTCACTTTCAAAGATCTATGCGTTCAGCGCAAGAGGATCGACTCTCATAATTTTGTTGTTAGATATATAGATGGGGCTGTATGTTAGGCAATCTTCTATAAATTAATTACATGTACGTAATTGTACTGTAGAAAATATACAATTTAAAAAAAAAAAATAATCATATGCCTTACCCTTTTTCTCAGTTTTTCAGGTCATGTTTTTATTAGTTATTTCATAATTTGAAATCTGAAAAGTACACTTTCACTATTCCTAAATTACAGATTTAACATGTTATATCTAGTCTAAATTGTCTTTATACTAGTACTTATACATTTATTCTTTCATTGCCCCCCTCCACCTTCCCTTTTCCTTCTAGTATTTTTAACAAATGAGGACATAATTATGCAAAGAAAAAAACATATGTAGTTAACCATTTAAAAAAAGGATAAATGGTACTCATCATTTACATTAGTTGGTATACCATACTTTACAAAATCCTTATGTTGTGTTCATTAATAAAAGCGCAAGCCCCTGACCTTTAATGCTGTCTCTTGGTCAGTGTTTTGATGGCAAAGGTTGGACAAGTAAAATCAATTATCAAAAAATAAATTAATGGGAACTAAAATATTTTTGCCGTTGTTGGTTTTGAAAGATTTGGGATGAACTCAAGCGGTAAAATTGAAAGTGAATTTTTCTTAACAAAAGACCAATCAATTATTTGTGATAAAGTCAGTGAATCATAGGATTATTTGAATTCCATTGACATATTTTAATTAATATCAGAAAAGAATGAACTGAACTTTTTCATTAAAAAGAAAAAAAAATGTTTACAACAAATTAAGCACATATTATATATATTAGTTAGAACGGTAATACAATACCAAGTTATTGCATATAAATAATTCATGTTTTTATTACGTTGCCATAAATAATGTCGACGTCGCTACAAGAGAAAATTTATAAAATTTGACGTCAGCCGTATAATGATGCATACTTTGAATGCCTGTAAATCGGTAACGCAGCAAGATACACCTGTAATATTTACAGGTTATATTCACCCAAGGTTCTATATCATTTTTCAAGAAAAAAGTCATTTTTGAAAATTTTTGATACAAGGGGGGTTTTTGCTTGGAACGGCTCATATGGACTAAACACTAAAACCCGTTGGTCATTTTTTCTTGATACATAAAAAACTAGTAGTCAATATTTATTTTGCAACCATGAATTAACATACCAGATTTTTGCGTTCAGGATTCAAATGACTAAATATGCATACACACCACCTGACGTTTCGTCAAACGCTACGGGTCTGCGGTGCAAAAAAGAAAAGGAAGACGGGAATGGGGAGTTTGCGGTATTAAAATTACCTAAAAGTCAACATTTATATACGCTTAACATTTGAGAATTCTGTTAAATGTAATTGAATATATTTTTAAAACAGAAGAAATATTCCAGTTTGATTGTATTTGTAAATTCATAGCATAGTAATCGTCCCATGTCTGAAAGACGCAAGGGAACGTGATTTAGCGATAAGGGGTGGGGTGATTTTCCGCCTATCTATTCAAAACTGGTCATTAAAAAATTATAGAGATAGAAATTATAAAGATTATTTTTACTACTACATATACCTATCTAAACAAAGGTTTTTTGCCAAAATTAGATTTTTTCACCCCCCCCCCCAAAAAAAAAGAATGAAATTGAAAAATACTGAATTTCCAAGGCTTAGATAATATTTTTTTTTCAGTTCAAGGTATTTCAAAAATTATTTTGATGATATATCAAAAAAACGACTTTATTTTTTGTGTTAAATGAAATGTTAAAGGAATAAGGCAAACCTGGCTTTTTTTAAATCAAGGTTTACGTAATTCATTGATTAATTGTTTCTTCTCGTAAACAATTAAAAAAAGGCGGGGTACACAGGGAAAGGTGGTTCACATGATATTTATGTAATTATATATTTATTTGAAAATTATATGCTTGTCATGTAAAAATTATATAAATGTTTTTATACGCATTTCATGTGAAAAAGTTATATGATATGCACATATTTTTTTAGAACTTTCATGTGAAGTTTTCTTTACACAATATTTATGCAATATGTTCTTCATGTAAAATTCATATGAATTTTATGTCAAAATTGCTTTCATATAGATTTCAAATATCTTGTATTTTGTCTCTTTTTCATACTTAGAATTCATATGAAACTCATGAATTTCACATTTATTTGTGTGAGCCACTTTTGCCTGTTTAACTTTTGGAATTGCCTGTCCAAAAACCACTCTTACGAGTTTGTTAAAATATGCATACACAAAGTCGATATAAACGACAGGACAGTTGGGGTAGGTGTGTTGAACATCCTTAAATTTAGGTAAGAAATACACTTAGAATATTTATGTTTATGACTTAAGATATTTTCTTAACTAAGAATTTATTAACACTTAATTGTGTATCCAAGCACACATCTTTAGTATTAAGTATCTTTATGAATTCCAGCCCAGATTTTTTTCCAGGGTTATCTTGCTGTAGAGGGGATATGACTATATAGTAAGCAATCTGGAAATATATATCCAATCTTCAATGGCTTTTCCGCTTTATAGAGCCATGTTTCATTGAAAGAAGGCTAAAGGAAACGGCAATCAAATTGCCATGGCCTTTTTGAAAAGCGAAAAAAAAATGTTTTTTCGACCTCTGACGGGAAGACCCGATCGCGATATGATACGATTGTGATAAAAGGTACTATACAACAAGGTATGGTCGTATGTAAAAAAAAAAATAGCATTTTAATATCATGGTTAAAACTTTTAAATTTTATTAAATCTTTACTAAATCTAAAACATTTTCTCTTGAAGGCTTGTCAGCCGATTGCAACGAGTGGAGGACAGAGATGTCAGGTGAGATTTCATATGCGGTGGGAACATATATTTCATTGCTATTGTCACAATAAGAAAGGATATTGAGATAACGAACAGTATTCAACATCAAAGTCCCTTAAACAATACAAAATACGAGCAAAGCAAACACGGACCTTTGAAACATCAGAGATGGTATCAGGTGCCATGGAAACGTGAGCATGAAACATCATTGTTTCTTTAAAATTCTACTTCTTTCAGATATATTGAACACTGATATTTTTTTTTATTCATGAGTGTTGTGTTAATATCCTTAAGTTTCAGAAACAACGTTGGGAAAAAAAATATTGACTAAACATGCGAGATTTACTCTTTACTCTAAAAACTCAAAAGCTGGCAAAATAAATGCTTGGCTTCAATGCGAGAAGGAGGGTCCGGACCACTTTATATTTTTTTCAGACTAAAGTGTCCTGTGTTTAAAAAGAATTTCGCCCGTTATGTAAATTATCCCTTGTTTCCCACTATCGTTGATGTCCTGACACACTAAACAAATTAGATTTTTTTGTAATTTCTGGCAATTTCTGAAATATTTATTTTTAGATTGGATCTTATAGAGATGTCAGATAATAAAATTGTCTCTCCTTAATTTGAAATATATATACAGATATATATATATATTTATACATATTTATGACCATACTTATACAGTCTCTAAGTGTAAGAACCCTCGATGAAATGTGAATACATTACGGAAGGGAGTCCAAGGACCAGCTATAATTTCAATGGACGTGAATTTAGAGTTAAAGAAAACATGTCATGCGATACAAAAAATGTCATTTACGCCATCACATGTCCTGGATTCAAAAATATTATATTAGTGAAACCGGCAACACTCTCCATATCCGTGTATATAAGCAACACATTAGTACATCCGAATACAAACGAATTCAGTTAAGTTCGGACCTGGAGGCGTGTGGTAAATAACAATTCAAAAATTTCCCTTTCTATAAACTCAGGTGTGCCACTGATATCCAGAGACGGGAAAAAGAAAAACATTTTAATAGTATTTCTAAGCCACAATTTAATAGTTTTTTTTTTTTAAGTTACTTGTGATTTGCCCGTACTTTTTTCATTTTGTATCTATAACGTCACATTTGCGTTCCACTTAACATGACGTCACAATCACTGTTACTATGATACTATTGCAAGCTTCTGAAGATTGAAGATGAAAGCGCTAAATCTTAACTGAGGATTTTAGTGTTTTCTTTTTCTTTTTCTTTTTTTTTTAATATTGTTATCCGATTACTGAGACATTTTTTAAATTTTGGATATATATATAGGGCCTATATATGTTTATATGAGTGGCATCTACGTATTGTTTATGCATACTCGTTTAATTTAACGTATCTACAGAATGTAATTTTTCTTTCAACAGAAAAAGGTAAAAAGGTCACAAATTATGTCAATTTTAACATGAACCAAAGCAGTTTTAATCTTCCCTCTACAATACAGACAACAATTAAATCTATTTTATATATCAGACTAGTATAAGTTCTGATCAAAGGATGACAATTATGTCAAACAATTATTATTGTAAAAACGGTCAACAATTAAAAAAGTATCATGTAAATTAGAAAATTGATATTGAAAATAAAATCTTTAAGACAATTTTATGAAAAAAGGATTATATATGATTCAATATATGTTCTAGATAAGTTCTCAACACTGACTGATGACGAGGTGTCCGTGTTGTTCTGTTTTCTATGTTCTGACTCCGGTCCTCCTGACTTCACTAACACAGAGTGGCTGGACTTGCTTAATAAGATACGACAGATAGTGTACGGTAAAGAGAATTATGTTAAAAATGAGAAAGCAGAACAGACTCTATGCAGACTGAAGTCACATGGTTACCTTTGGGAAGATCTGGACAAGATAACGGAGGACACAAAGGATGAGACAATGTATAGGATAGCGTCAAAAAACCGTTATATACCATTCTGTTGCAGTAGTTATGACACAGCTAATATGTATCTGAGATCAGAGGGATACAAAAGAAAACCTGCAGAGAAATGTGTCATTAGTACTGATCATGACATTGACTATAATTCTGTACTGATACTCCGTCTACAGATGAACATACTGACCCATGTTACCATGAAGGACAAGCATATATATGATCCAATACACCAGATACGTAAGTCAGTGTAAAGAAATGTGTTGACTACTTCCCAATTCGAAAACTGTTTGAAATGAAAGAAATTATCAATTCAAAAGAGTTAAATATTTATAAACTAGAGCAGAGCTCTTGAGTACATGTGTAGGTCTTCCGTTGCTGCTGTTGGCAGGAAAAATGACCTTGGTTCAAGGTCATGCCATATTCTAAGGTCACTCATAAGCAGTCTTGTAAGGGGTTACTACTAACAATGTTTCACTCTGTAGGAAACAACCATCAAAGAGTTATGTGAACTCGAAATTGTCAAAATGAACTTGCGAAATCCATGTAACACTCTAGTTGAGAGCAACCCCCATCTTTATACTATAATTCATGTTATATTCGCGAGAACTTTATTTTTGCGTAATTACGCTAGTCTGTATATGCTCGAGAAAACTTCATTCTCGCGTATAATAGATTTCCTTAAGATTATATAGAGCAATGACCACAATTCGCTAATAAAGAGTCAATGACTATCTCGCAAATATAAGGTGTCGCGAAAATAAAGTGATCTACAGTATTACTGAATTGTCAAATTCTTTTAGTTTATACATCGAGTCAAATCATCTTATCCCTCGTAACCTTGAACTTGAGTAGAGGTCTTGTCACACCGCATGATACTATCAATGTTTCACAAGAAAAAGACGGAAACAAATTTATAGTGTCACATCCAACCTTATCCAAATAGTCTTTCTTCAAGTTCACAATACACTTTGGTTAAAAAAAGTTCCTATCTTTGGGTTTTTATCTAGAAAGTTCAGCCATGTTAACGTCCTTCGGACCATTGATCGAGTCAAAATGTAATGTATCTTTATTTGATGAAATCATGCAATTTGCAATTGTCAAAAACCAGTTATTTTTAATTTTTTCTCTTTTTTTCAGTTAAAAATTGTAATGCCAATTATCTTCAATTTTCTTTAACGCATTAACTGATACATTTACCCAATTCATAATCATCGATGGACTTTAAATACTGATATAATTTAGCAATGAATCATTATTGTTTGAAAGATAAAATCTCATAATTGCAACGGTGTGTGCAAAGAAATTGAGTAAATAAATATAATGTAGTATTTTACAATTATCATAATAGATTTATACTGTACTTTGGCACGCTTTTTTATGTATGTCGAATAACATCTCACATTCGATTTTTATCCCAATCGACAGATCAATATGGCATATTGATTGGTGGACGCGCTGATTGGGTAATCGCTTATCCTGATTGACAGCTCTGTAAAGAAACATCGAACGTAATTAGTTCGCTTACCGGGACTGCTACTCAATTTTGGGTTCGGGCTCGCTTTCTGGGTCGTTTTGGAGTCCCTCTGGGTCCGTAACGGATTCTCTCTGGGTCAGCCTTAGCGGACCCCGAGTGAACCCGAAAGACCCAGAGAGCGAACCTGCTCCCTCCTAGTTCGTTTTCTGTTAGGATGTGTTCGGTCGGTACTGTATACGAATATAGAAGGCAAATCTTTAAAAGTCATATCTATACGGAAGCATCCTAAGATTGTCATGTTTGTTGAAATCAGGACCACAGGGGTAGGGAGTGGCCACAATATAGGTACAAACTTGTATTCAAAAAGTTCAGTTAATAATAATAACAATAGTCGTCATATTGACGTTGAGGATGTTTTTACATTATCATACCTCGTTAAAGATGCATAAATACCGATTTGAAGTTTATATTTTCTGTATAATATCACGACTTATATATTGTAATAGCATTCCATCCAAAAAAATGATGAAACTCTTATTTCATAGATCTAAAAGTTATTGAAACTTTAAATTTTTGGATGATTTTGATAAACACATTTTTGCACTTTCAAAAATTTATTTTTTTTTCTATAATATGCTGCAAAGTTAATTCCCGTACTAACAAACAAAGAAAAACATTTTATTGTTTATATTAACATCTGTTTTTAAAATCATTCAAATTAAAATATTTTTTAACCTGTTGTATTTATGATGAATATGTCACTGTATGTAAATCTGTTGTTCAAGGAAACAACACACGCTGCTTGCTCAGTCTTGTTTTTGCACGGATTAATGAAGAATGACAATGGTTTTCATAAGAAATAAAGGAAAAAATATCCATTCGATGGAAATATATTACTCTTAATACTTAGGAAAAGTGTCAAAACTTAGGAAAAGTAACAATCTTGTTGTGTATTTATAAAAAACATTTCAACAATAATTAAAAAA